>VXBP01007319.1:2851317-3149892 GCA_013400115.1 Rhinopomastus cyanomelas
TCTATCGGATGATGTTTACAGCTCCATCGACTGGGAGCAAACCTGGAGTAAGTTGGGAGCTCTGCTCTAGAGTACAGTACCTAAGGTATTTCACTAACACCATATCCACACCGTAAGAATACAAATTAATAGTATAAATCTCTTGAACTAAGTCTACTTCATAATCTTCACCACCCTAAGAGAATTTTTGCTCTCTTGGGCTGTTCCTGAGTAAAAAATTAACCTCTGAGATTAAAGTGAGAAAGTGAACTGCTTATGTATATATCAAAAGAACTGGGAAAAGAGCTGGACAAGCATCTGGAAAAAATCAAGTTCACCCCTGCGTAGATTCTTCCAAAACAGATTCTTAAAGATTTTATTGGGCACGGGAGAAATGTCTCACACTCAGGTTTTTCACCTGGTGGAAAATGTTGGAGGTGTCACTTGCAGAACAGCCATCAAATCTGTCACACCTACTTATTTTCTGTTCTCTAGGTACAATGGTGAACTGATATTTCTAGAAACTTCTACTAGCTAGAGTTTTCAACCTGATCTCTGCTTCATGGCCTCACATTTTCATCAGGACCTACTATGTTTCTGCAGCACCAACAGTAGCTAAGTCCTCAGTACGAGGCCAGTTATGGACCATCTGGATACCTGGCTGGGTCAGGCATCTGTGTTCTAACCCACCAGTCTGTCAGCAGCACTTACTATACCGGGAAGTTCAGTTAAAATACACTGATTGCTAGTGTATTGATCTTGTCTTGATCAAACACACTGTCACAAATACAAGATCCTAGCTCGCACAGTTACTCTGTTCATTTTATGCTGGGTTCTGTTGGGTTTCGAGGTGTTTTTGTTTAACAGTTGAGCTGAGACACTTGAAGGGGACATAAAGAACAGGTTTCAGAGAAGCATTCGGGCTTGGCAGCCTCTATTCCCAAAGAAGCAAAAGTGAGTTTTACAGATTTCAGTAAAGACACAGCTACATCAAGAACAAATATGTCCAAGCACCTCACTCCAGCTCTCCTATCTTGGAGGTGAATGTTCTTCCCTTCAAAGAATAATGCTTCAGGGCACTAAACATATATGTAGAAAGATCACCTCCTGTGGCATCTGTGATAATGAATGATGTGCACTTAAAATGAAATTCAAGCAAGCATTGAATGAGTCAGAGTAATTAATTTGAGGTCTGTGGGACGAGTTAGCCTATGACCCCTTAAACACTCAAGGAGAGGTAGACACGACATTAAGCTAAATACTTACAATAGGCAGTCTTATTATTTCCATTGATTCTAGATTGAGCCAGGATCTGTTATTATGTTATTATTAATCTAAATCAACCAGTGTCCTCTAGAACAGAGGCACAGATATATACAATCCTCAAAGAACCCTTAATCAACCTGAAAAGTATGTAGATCAAGTTCTCACCTTCTTTACACCCTTGGCAGACACATGGAGTCCCATGAGATTTTGCAGCTGTAATAGAAAAGAATTGAAGATCATAATGATCAGATCTGCATCACTTCCCTTCTGCATTCTCCCTCTTCCACCTTATCCTTGCACTCTGCTTTGAGATGGTTTTATACACATGGAAATCGTATGGAGATGGTTCTGCTCATCCAATTAATTTTAGCATTGCAAATTAAATAAAAATTAAAAATGTAGACATTTGTGCTGTACCAGGAAATCACCTCCCTTCTCCTGTATGTTTCCATTAAAGGGTTGGGGTGGTTTTTTGCCTGTTACCTTTTTGTAGCTTGAATTTTTATTTTTTCATCCAGGAGAGCAGGTCCTAAGCACAAATTGGTACAACAAACCCAAGCAGATCCAGAGGCAATCATTTAAGAGAAAATGTTTGTCTTATACATATTCAGTGGCAAACTGAAGTATTTCTGTATAACAGCTACATAATATATTTCAAATAAATTATTCAAGTGTGTATTTATGTAGAGTTTCTGAACAGCACAAAGAGCACTTTTATGTTGCATTGGGTGGATGTCCTACTCTGGAGATGAATCAGAGAATGACAGAATCACTCTGGTTGGAAAAGACCCCTGGGAATGTCAAGTCCAACCATCTATCCTTCCTTACAAGTTCACCCCTAAACCACATCCCTCAACACCTCAAAGAGGTGAGCAATGCTGATTTTGCTCAGTAATGTTCTAATTGGCTCAGGGTGCAAGTTTCATCACTCTCCATCCTCTCCCACAGACAAGTAGCTTCGGAGCTACTGAAGGTTTCAGGATGCCCTGTGTGATGCCAGGATATTCCCTGCTGACCACAGTCTGTGTTTTCCCTTCCCTTCTCTTTGTGCAGGGTGTTTGGCAGCACCTTCCTTGCCCGTTGCCTTCTCACTGGTCTCGGAGGTATGCAAGCATCCTCTCCACTTGTGCGTCCTCCTTGCTATTGTTACTGATCATTTTACTGGCCAAATAAACTAACTAAGCCATTCTGGATGTCAACATGTTCCGCAGGCAGAGTGCTGCAGGTATGATGTAGACTACAGAAGAGCCATCCGAGCTGAGTGCGGGATGTTGCAGCTGAAAGCACTTAAGAATTTACTAACAAGCCATGTGCTCTTCAGCATCGCTGCAGTGACCTGCTCCGGTGTTATGTGTCTCCGATACCAGACGAACAAGACAGGCTTTATGACTTAGCTCTGCTTTCTTAACTGCTTTTTTAACATCCAAATCCAGGGCATAGATTTAATTTCTTTCTACAAGTCCCTTCTCCATTATTCAACATTAGACAGAGAGATAAGACTTGTTAACTTAAATGGGTGCAGAGTAGAATATTTAGAGTGATGTACAGAAATGTGGATCTTAAAAGCATGCACAAGGCCTTGATGGAATCATGCAACCTGTTTTCTCCAGGCAGTTTAAATATTTTTCCAATTTAGCCAATGACTAGACTTATCCACTGGTTTATTCATGAAAACAGTGTCAAAATGAGAAATAAGGGCATTCTGCTTCCTCCCCTAATTTGAAATATCATCTTGAATTGGAAATGAAACAGTTTTAGAAAAATTTATGTGCCTCAGAAACACGATTTTTTTTCTTATGCTGAGACATTTAATTCCCTCCCCTCTTTCATATAGTGATTTCTTAGACAAGTGAGGTTTTTTTCCAAATGCCCTCAACTCCCATGAAAGGGTTCCAAAGCATCCTCTCCAGTTATGTCAATCAGTTCCAGGCAGCCTGCAAAGAGACATGACATTTCATAACAATGACATACCAGCCTGGGAAATGACAGGTGGAAAATAGGCAGTTTTCTCCAAATAATCTCAGTCCCCTACACAAATCCGTATTATTTATGAAACGTTACCCTTCTTCAACTTAAACCCTGCTAAATGAAAAAAATATTAAAAAGCAAAATTAAAAATTCAAGGGCTTACTACCTGGGAAAAGATTTAGGTTTCATAAGTAATGAGTGGGAAGGGGGAAAAAAAAGCCTGGTTTCTCTGCTGCTCATGGGTATTTTGATTGAATTTAACACATCTCAAGCTGCCAAAAGCCAATGCTACTCATATGAAGCAGCACTGCTTCTCCAATTAAAAAGTCGAAGCGCAGCTGCTTCCAGGCAAGTGGAAAGGAAAGTTGGCTTGAGTGGCAGCAAAAGAAGAAGGAAAAAAAATAAATAGATGTGCTAATTTCTTCATATGAAGCTTTTATTTGGTTGTTTTTTCAAGCAGTCAGCTGCTGCAGTCGTGAGAAGCCGTAAGAACACGGGCTGAATGACCAGTGCTACCACAGGAAGCACAAAACCCAAACTCCTTCCTCACCTCCCCTTATTTTCTTTTTAACATTTTTATCAGCTTGTAGGTTCACTCTTGTTCCTTCTCTCTCTTTTCCTTTCCTGCTGGGAACATGTTGGACCCTTGGAGTTCACTTCTCAATACTGAAAGGATTAAGAGAAATTTCTTTTTGGAGTACCTCAGAAATAAGATGTGTGTGTTCTGTGCATTCTTCCACGGTGTTTGATCAAGTATGGGTATTTTCAGAGTGTGGCATCGCAGAATGACAGAACATTAGGGATTGGAAGGGACCTTGAAAGATCATCCAGTCCAATCCCCCTGCCACAGCAGGATCACCTAGACCAAGTCACACAGGAACACATCCAGGCGGGTTTCAAACATCTCCACAGACTGAGAGTCCACAACCACCCTGCGCAGACTGTTCCAGTGCTCTGTCACCCTCACTGGGAAGAAGTTCCATCTCATATTGATGTGGAACCTACTACGTTCCAGCTCACACCCATTGCCCTGCCAGAGCAGCATCACCTAGACCAAGTAGTACAGGAACACGTCCAGGTGAGGTTTAAATGTCTCCAGAGAAAGAGACTCAGCTTGATTCCTGGTGTTTCTAATCCTTCCCACTGAAAAATGATGTCCAGGGTAGATCTACTACTAGCTGATCTGTCAATATCAGGAGGCAATTTGTACACAACAGGAGTTGTGAAAAGCAGCAAAATTGTCTTCATGGCGTGACTGTACACAGACAAGCCTAACATCCCCAATCAACCTCATGCAAATGTTATTGCTCTGACGTTAATTACCATACCCATAAAAGAACTGAGAAAGTGCCCAGCTATCACAGCTCTTCTCCAGTCTTCTTCACTGTGAGCTTTGTGCTACACAGATAAATAAATAAATAGATGCAGTGTGAAAACAAAACCTGAAAACAAAGATGGGTGCAGGGACAAGATTCAAACGTTCACAAACTCGGGCAAATATTAGCAGTTGGAACTGAAGTTCAAATTGAAGTTTCCCAAATATCCATAAATCATTACTGGGTCAAATTCTATGTCAAAGCACTTTTGAAAGTATTTGAAATCCAGATCTAAGTCTGGCTGCATGGCTGAAGCGCTGGCACACCCTCGGGTCGCTGCGCGTTACCAAATCGCTACGTGTTAACTAAGCCAATTTTTCACCAAATCTGAGACAGTTTGAAGTGGTTTAAAATGATCCCTCTAACTCTCCACTTCCTGGGACCTTTGTCCAGATACAAAGAGTTTACTGATCAGCTCTGACTTACAGGCATTTGTGCTGTGGTAACGGCTCTGTTTACTGAACCTGATTTTTTAAACTACATATGTAAGGAAATAGACCAAAGAACATCATCTATTCCAGCTAATTTCTGGTTGCGGAAGAGGGACCAATTGTTGTGTTATCCTAACCTGCATGGGTTCAAGGTGTAACTAAGCACCCCTAAATGAGCTGTCAGACGGACTGGACTTTTGAAAATGCCTAAATCACACACGATTGTTCACTGCACTCATAACCAGTGCTATTAGCATCCAACAGGCATGGGATTCTAGGGCAACTTGGCATTTAACATGGCAGGTGGATGTCAACTGGGATTTTTGGAAATGCCCCAATCCCACTGAAATCAATACCAAATGTTACTTTCCAGTGACAGGCAACCTTTCCAACAGCTGAATGCAGTCGTGTTGACCCCTGCAACAAGTGTCTTGACTGTGAAACAAAATCATGCAGACAACCAAAAACCCCACACTGCTGTCTACCTTCTGGATGTGTTTGGAACACTCTGCTTGCGTGCACGGGGATGAAAGGATCATGGAATCATAGAATCATTAGGGATTGGAAGGGACCTTGAAAGACCATCTAGTACAATCCCCTAGACCAAGTCATAGAGTCAGTCAGCGTTGGAAGGGACCACAGGATCATCCAGTTCCAACCCCGCTGCCATGGGCAGGGACACCCCATCCAAGATCAGGCTGGCCAGAGCCTCATCCAGCCCAGCCTTAAAAACCTCCAAGGACGGGGCCTCAACCACAGCTTAGTACTACACATGTGTCTAAAGTAAATGGTACTACTGCCTCATCAAGTAGTGAAATTAATTGTCATTAATTTTACTACCTAGACCAAATAACAACACAACACTCTTATCTGAAGGACTAAAATGGCAACTCAAACTACGCAACTGCCAGCAAAAGATTCCTGTCTATTTTTCACCTTATGAAGTCATAAGAATGAAAATGTCACAGCTTTTTTTCTATTTAGTTAATTAGATTGATATTACCATTAAAAAATCTTAATTAAAAACAACACAAGCAGGCAATCTGGGGTGGATCAGAATAGGGGTAGTTAGCAGATTGAGAGAGGTTCTCCTCCCCCTCTACTCTGTCCTGGTGAGACTGCATCTGGAATATCGTGTCAGGTACAGGGCCCCTCAGTTCCAAAAGGACATGGAACAGCTGGAGAGAGTCCAGCACAGGACCACAAACATGATGAAGGGAACATCTCCTTGATGAGGAAAGACTGAGAGAGCTGACTCTCTTTAGCTTGTTAAAAAGGAGATTGAGGGGTTGACCTCATTAATGTCTATAAATATGTGAAGAGTGGGTGTCAGGAAGATGGAGCCAGGCTCTGCTCAGTGTCATCTAATGATAGGCAGTGGGTGTGAGCTGGAATATAGGAGGTTCCACAGCAATATGAGAAGGAACTTCTTCCCAGTTAGGGTGACAGAGCACTGGAACAGGCTGCCCGGGGGGTTGTGGAGTCTCCTTCTGTGGAGATGTTTGAAACCCGCCTGGATGTGTTCCTGTGTGACTTGGTCTAGGTGATCCTGCTGTGGCAGGGGCATTGGACTGGATGATCTTTCGAGATCACTTCCAATCCCCAATGTTCTATGATTCTCTGTGATTCTGTAAAACCAACCAAAAAACCCTCTAGCAGTATTTTTGGGTTTGTTATTTTAATTCTTTTTTTTGTCTTGAAAACCAGAGGAAAAATCAAGAACAGGCTAAACATGCTGAATTAATTTATGGATAAGCAATATATTCACCAAAAAAGGAGTCTGGAGTTTTTTTCTGAATTTAAAAGTCATGCTGAAAAATAATGTGACAAAAAAATATAATCAATTGACACTTAAAAAACCCCCCAGTTGGTGGGTTTGGCTAGCATCTTGAAATAACGAGGTTTTTCAGTTCACCTCCCTTGGTATATGGCAATTATTTCACTAGTAGTGGGTTTTACTGTTGTGATTATTTTTATTTGCTGAAATGCCTAGAGTTTTCTTTGGCTTGAGATAAACCAAATCTGTCCCTGCGTATTCAATTATATTATCAAATAAAAATAAAAGCACGAAACTCCCCAACAGTGTTTGTTATCCTTAGCTAGTAACTCATGAAGGCTGGACAGACCCAATAAAGCAAGTTTTTCAAAACGTTTGGATGCTATGAGCATCATTGTTCACAGATCCAAAGGTGTCAGTCTAGGGGGATACTGCTGAAATTGCTGCCATGATCTGAAACAAGCTCTTGCAAGTGAATTTTTCAAAAGTGCCTTGGTGGAGTGATGCCCAGACTTCTGAACTGTGGATCCTGTGTCTTGATTTGCTTTATGGGCAGTCATTTTCAGTTAAAGGGTTTTTACCAACTGGAAAGCCACTTTCACATCTACATACATAACGTATCTATCAGGCTGTCGTCAAGGCTTGCTAGAACTGCTATCCTGACAGAGCCACAGAAATGCAAACCTGGCTTGAGACCCACTCAGGAAATAAAAAGATTTGCTGGTGAAGCTCCTTCCTTAGAGATCCTTCCGGCGCAGATGCAATGCTCATTGACAAGAGTGCTTCACCCATGCCTTGGGTGAAACAAACCAGGATTTGATGGTTCAACTAAGAGTGTGGCAGAGAATATGTCCATGTAAAATGGTCATAAAATATGAGTTACACCACCAGCTCACACAACTGTCTTAACAGACATTGCTAAGAGTAGAACTGGCCTGTACAGAGCAGAGGATGATTGTGCGAGGGGCAGGGGAAGATACTTGAGATAAGTCCAGGTGAAACAAAGCAGACTTCAGGAGCTGTGAGGCAATGCTACGCAGAGCCACGCATCATTTTTCTTTCTGAAGCAAGGAGCACTAAAGCTTCATGCAACTTCATTAGTGCTGGGATTACGATCTGACCTTGCTTGTCAATCTGCAGGCAGACTCAGACCCTCCCTGTTCATCATTACAGGCAAGGTGTTACCAGATTTGAATAGGTCGCCTCGCAGGAACAGATCAGTACATCAAAGCACTATCTGTAGTTTATTTAATGTGGCATGGCCAAATGGCAGGTCTTTTTCATGTCTGAGGCTGGAACTGTAAGCAATTATATCTACATCACTGTAAGTGATACAGCCAAGCCTGTATACTTACCAGGATCTCTTTCATCCTCTTTAGTTTATATGGCATTATCACCCCTAGGAGCTCACATTTCCTTCACAGTTTTCTAATGTCTTATAGACATATTTGGTCTCCAGGGATGAAATGAAGCACAGAAAAATAATACTCAGTGCCATCTAGATATGAGTATCTGCCTTTATCTGCTGCTTGGGCACTTCTGCAAATTACAGGCTATTTTTGCAGCTTAAGAAAATACCTGTATCAAAGCAACACAACAATAAAGTGGTAAAAATACAGCATCATTCCAAAGTCCTGCTAGACCAGGTCCGAGAAGGGCGCACTAAAACAGAGCTACAGAGAATGCAGATGAGATCTTCTCTGTCGTGTCTGGCTGTGGATTTGTTTTTGACTCCTGGTTTGAGGAGTCTGCAGCAAGGTAGTATTATTCAGGTTCCATTCAAGCTAGCTCTGCACCCAAACCAGAGCGTGCCCTGTCATTACACTGGCCGTGTGAAATGTTAGGAGCAGCAGTGAACGTGCTACCTCCTTCCCCAAAGCCATGCCCCAGCGAAACACAGCATCTCCCTCTCGCTGCTCTGCCCCAGTTCCCCGCTTTAGGGACCATCTTCCTTGGGAGGAAGGCTAAATGCCTTCTTTGAAGAGGTGCTCCAAGTGAGTTTAGCAAACCAGTCTGTGACACACAGTTCTGAGCTGCACACAAGCCCAGGGGGCACTCAGAGGGCACAAGACCTTGGTGAGAATTTCCTGTTTGCCTCTGTCTTCTGTGTCTCGTGATGCTTCATCTCCAAGTGACAGCCCTGTTTCAGCTCGTAGTCAGTGTCCTCATGTCTGAGCACTTCCAGTTGAGGACTCCTGTGAGAGTGAGAAGTGATTTATTTTGAGAATGCTCTCCTCACTGTCTCCACTGTGTCTCACAGCATCCTGAGCCTGGATCTGTCCCCAGCGACACCATTTAAAGGTTTCAACTGTCAGAATGGTCATGGACTGCAGAAGCCTTTGGGTGTGTTATACAACAGATGTGTAAGTACATTCAAGATACATTTCTTGTATGTGATGTGTCTCCCATGTGATCTATGTAGAAGAATGTTTGGATGGAGGTTTATCCTCAGGAATTAATGGCCATGCAACCTGTGGCATGTAATTTTTAACGTGATGGGACACAGAGTTACACCAAATTAGGATTCTCTGTAAGGCACTGGATGGGAGGTTTGAGGTGAGAAGCTTTCAAACATTGACAGAAAATACAGGATCTTGCTGACCCAAAGCCTGTCCCATTCTCCTTCCTACTCTCCTGTAATAGTTTAGTGCCATTAACAGCTTAGCACTGAAAGTTCAGAAATCCTTTCCTGTGGCCCAAATCCTCAGCCATCTCAGGAAAAAGAAGTGGCAATCTCATACTGAGTGAAATGGATTTTTCAGAAGCCTGAGGAAGCCACAACTCATGGGTGACCACTTCAAAAGCCAGTGTCTCGGAGAACATGAGCCATTATACACAGAAGTATGGGGGGGGGGGGTTTATTGTGCTCAGAGCATCGACAGCAAAGCAGGACGTGGCTCTTTTCAGCTCTATTTTGTATTCATAATTTTAAAATTTCTCTCAAACTAATAATGAATTTTAGGGTGAGATCACACCTCAGCACCTAAAAAAACCAGTGGCAGCTGAGGCAAAAACCCCCCAAACTTTCCTGCTGGCTTGACACACTGAATGAGCTCAGTGAAAGGCTTGATGAGCACCAGAGCTGGCCCAAAGAAGAAAGACTGTCTGGCTGAAAGATAAGCAGGTGAAAAGGGGAAGGACCTCCCTCTTGGCACCAGTGAGCAGTTAGACTACCCCAGAGAAAGGAATTTAAGAAAGGGCAAAGTAAACAAACCAGCAGCAAGGTTTTAAAGGTGGTGGTGGGAACATGCTGACAGAGGAAGACAGAGCTGGCTGGGTTAAGGTGGCCTGTTGTTATTCACCCTGACTATTGCACTTGGATGCAGAAAGAACTGCTGAGAGCTGCAGTGTCACAGGGGGCTGAGAGAAGCAGAGGAGAGAAAGGGAAGGGAGCAGGAGGGTCTACTCTGGCAACACTGATTCTGGACAGTTTCTCATACCCTTTGATAGGGGAAACAGCCTCTCTAGGGGAATATGAAGCTTTTGATATCTGATGAACATGCTTATGAATATTTTGATATTTTACCCTACCAGTGACTCCTATGGGCAGGAAACCTCTTATTGGAAGCAGAATAAAGTAACTTCTAGAGCAGTCGTCATCATATTTCAAGCAGTACTAGCTAACAGGATTCTCGAGTTACTTAAAACATGTCTCTGGCTAATACAGAGCCTATTAGTAAAGAATGACATTATTTTTCAAGTATGCCTTGTAACACTGTCCCTGCCTACACGACTAGAAAGATACAGTCAGCAGTTTGCTAGCAAGATGGAAGTTTAGATGCTGTTCTGTGGCTCACAGCCTGGGACAGCGGATTAAACAGAGCCTTGCAAAGGAAGAGACAAACTACCTTCAGTCCAGGAACCGAGCACGGCTTGGGTGAGGTAACAAGAGGGTTCATACTGTTGCTTCTGGTGATGGCACTGTGTAGAAGCACTTGCAACAGCAACCTCTGAGCTGCCTTCATTCTTCATCTACACCATCTAGTCGTGTGTGGAGTAGTACCAGAATGGATGGTAAGACCACTATCCTCCAAGGAGCACCAAAGGGTAGTGCAACTCAGCAAAATGTTTCAGCTTGAAAAGAAAAATGTAGTTATTTCAGTTCCATCCCTTCTCCTGATGAAGGTTTCTTTTCTCCCATAAGTCTGTTGCACAGACCATGAGAAAAACATTTCTGAGAGCAGTAGAGTGAGGGCTGCAACATTTCCCACACGCAGTCGTCGGGGTAATGAGTTTTCCATTGAAAGTTTGATACCACAATCGTATTTTGATAACACAATTGCCAGCCTCTCCTTTTTTTACACAGTTATGAATAAAGCATATCCTTTTTCAAGTAGCGTGGAAACAGACATCAGTAGTAAATCAATCTGGACATATTACATGATAGACCTTAGTCACCCAAGTAGATTACCTCTTTTCTTAGGACCAATTTTGGCAGAACTGAAACATTAAAAAAAAAATCACATCTATAAAAAGCCAAATTGTTTTAAAGCTTGAGAATTACTATTTTTTCACGTCTCCCCAGGTGCTTGGGGTGAGTGGAGGTTTAGATTTTGCCTCAGAACTGTTGTAAAACACTAATTTAAGTGAGCTGCTCTATGCATGAACAAAGAGACTTTTTACACGTAGTGACGTGGGTCATTAATTGGACATCTCATTCATCACAGGCTCTTACCAGAGAAAACAAAGAACAAGAAGTAAAACAGGACTCTGGCTTGTTAAAAAAAAAGTTTAAGGAATCTGCATTTAATCAAAACATGCAAAACAATCTCCAGATACTGTCTGGCAACAAATTTAGGATTTGCAGAGCTGAAGTCTTCATTTGCCTGGCTATAAATATTATGTTGACGAAAGACAGTCCTAACTCTGTCTTCCACCACTTCACTTCTGATAGGGAAGTTAAGAGTTTATGTGTTTTCTTAGAAACCCATTAGATCTAACCTTTCCAGAAGAATTACAAAGGGGGATGATAAATGGCCATGGATCAGTCCAGGAGAGGGAGAGGTTTCATCTGCAGGGGTACTGCAGGGGTAAGGACTCAGTGCAGGTCTATTTGATGTTATCAGTCATGATGCAGCATGCAAATGAAAATCAAAGATTATACTAAAGTGGAACAAACTGCTAATGCTAGGAAGCGGTTAAGAAGAGGAGCAAGAAAACAAGGTTAAAGCTGCAAAAGGGCAAGATATTATACCTGTGAGAAAACAAAGATATCTCGTGCGAGGGAGAGAGCAATAACGCAAGAGAGCGGAGGCTGAGCAGGCTATTAGAGGTGGACTTGAGACAGAAAAGCACAACAGCAGGAGCCAAAAGAGACAGTGTGCGTTCACAGACCTCAGCTCACTGTGGATTAGCAAACCTTTCCTACATGAATTGGCAACAAAAAGACATTCAGAGAACGGAGATGTTCCGTGAAGTGCATGAGCGGTGTTTTGCGCTAAGTGCATCCAAGGCGGAGGTTGCTGACTCTTGCTGACTTCTGCATCACGGTGCCAGAAAGATTTCTACCTACCCACACAAGCGTTGCCTCGCACAAACCCAAAGGTAAAAGCTGTACAGAGGGCACAGAATTTAGGATTAAATTTGCACAGTGCCCTCTCTCCCTCACGACAAGGTTTAACCCTCAGTAAAAATAGACGAGAAGAACACTGAACTGCCTACAACTGATAAAGTCACAAATATAGTCTCTTTTTCTCTGTGAACATAGGCACTGCATGAGCTTCTACACCACTAGCTTTAATTTGAGCATCTATATTGACATAAAACTGTATACTTAGATGTCAGCATTATCAAACTGCAGTATTCAGAAAAGGAATTTAAATTAAATACTATTTTTTATGCAACTTCTTGGAAAATAGGCAGTTCCACATCAATATGAGAAGTAATTTCTTCACCATGAGGGTGACGGAGCTCTGGAACAGGCTGCCCAGGGGGGTTGTGGAGTCTCCTTCTCTGGAGATGTTTAAAACCTACCTGGATATGTTCCTGTGTGACTTGGTCTAGGTGATCCTGCTCTGGCAGGGGGATTGAACTACATGATCTTTAGAGTCCCTTCCAATCCCTAATGATTCCGTGATTCTATGAAAACATGGTCTAATACACCACCACTCTGTTTTACACAGCATCTTATTGTGCAAACTGTAGCACCTTCTGAAAGAAAAGTCATTCAACAGAGGAAAGTAAATGATACAAACACTCCAGGAAAAGGAGAAAAATAATAAAAACAAAATCTTTTAATTTGTGATTCCAAACCTAAAATCATGACTCTATGACTTGGTCTAAGTGATCCTGCTGTGGCAGGAGGATTGGACTAGATGATCTTTTGAGGTCCCTTCCAATCCCCAATGATTCTATGAGTCTATGATTCTAAATATGTGCATAAAATCCGTGCATTTAAAGAGCAAAATGCTTAGAACACACTCAACATTTATTTTTCCCTTTGGATTATTTGATACTGTTACAAAAACTACATAAAGGAAGAATAACTTTTCTCCATTCAAAGAAAAAGTTTTGCACTTTGTCTAAAATTTTCCACACATAAGCTCCTGGGTGTGTTTTACACCATGTTGCATATTTAATAACTGCTCACAATCAGTCTGGGAGAATAGCACCAATTTGTCAGGAGCTGGGTTCAGCCATGAAAGATTGTCAGAGAGCACTATAAAAACACTGCTGTTTGTAGGAGACCGCTAGGAACAGTGCATTATGCCCTGTAAAGCAACCAGGGCAGTTTTATTAAGGTCAGATGGCATTTGAAGTCAGAATCATGGAGAAACATATTGAAATGGCTTTTACAGAATGGTCCTGTTGTGAAAACACCTTAGGGACTTAAGAGCATGCAGACATATGTTTCTTGTTTTAATTTCCATGATTTCATGTACAGTCACTCGGTTTACCAGTCAAAAAGCTTTCTTTCCTGTCACTGCTGTGCTAAGCCTTCACTACTACTTGGGTCTTCAAAGTATATGTTCCATGGGGCATGAAAAGGAGTTAGTTAGTTTTATCTATCTTGCTGAATATGAAAAAAAAACCTAAACCAAACAACCACATCAAAGAAAAAAGACCAAAACGTATTTATTTTAAATTAGTATTCTAATGCGTTCATGTACCAATTAATTAATTACAATTCTTTAATTTATTATAAGAAGGTGTATTTGAGTTGCTGTCCCTGTGAGGACAGACACTGAACCCAGCATTCCAGCACAGACTCCAAGGAACTAAGAGAGCAAGTTGCTATTAATTCTGGTGTCAGAAGTAGCCTAGCAGGAGGTAAATAGTTGTACTGGTGAAGTCTTGGGTCAGCCTTCCTCCTTTTTTTAGGTATATTGATAAATGCACTTTTTAGCATTGGTTTAAAAACTTACAGGTATAAGAAAATGCAGTGACACTCCCTTAATCATCTTTGTGGCTCTATGCTGGACTCCCTCCAGCAGTTCTGTGTTCTTCTTGAACCAAGGGGCCCAGAACTGGACACAATATTCCAGATGTGGTCTCATCACGGCAGAGTAGAGGGGGAGAAATTCTCTCAATCTACTAAACATACCACTTCTGATCTATCCCAGGATGCTATTGGCCCTCTTGGCCACAAGGGCACATTGCTGGCTCATGATCATCCTGCTATCCAGCATAACCCCCAGGTGCCTTTCTCGTACACTGCTCTTCAACAGGTCAGTTCCCAACCTATACTGGCACCTGGGGTTGTTCTTGCCCAGATGCAAGACTCTATACTTGCCCTTGTCATAGGTCATCAAATTTTTCCCCACCCAGCTCTCCAGCCTGTCCAGGTCCCACTGAATGGCAGCACATCCTGCTGGGGTGTTGGCCACTCTTCACAGCTTTGTGTCATCAGCAGACTTGCTGACAGTGCACCCTAATCCCTCATCCAAGTCATTGATGAATAGATTGAATAGGACTGGTCCCAGTACTTACCCATGGGGGACTCTGCTAGATGCAGGCCCCCAAATACACTCTGTCCCACTGAGCACTACTTCTATCCTGCAGGCAGTTCACAATCCACCTCAGTACCTGATCGTTCAGCCCACACTTTCTCAGTTTAGCTGTGAGGATGCCAAGATACCAAGTGATTCCTTAGAATTGCCTTGGCTAAGCTAAAAAGTGCTGAATTCCCAAAAACCACGGCAGTACAGCACTGTTCCAGTCATCATGCTAATTCCGTACTGGTTTTCTGAGTCTTTTCAGATTTGCTAGTTATCTTTACTGAGGCACAGACAACAGTACTGGAGTGACATATCCAGCACTAGTCACAGTAGGGGCTACCCATAAAGTAACATCCTTTGCGCAGCTCACGCATCCCCAAGCAGCTTTACATCCTGCTGGTTGTTCATGTAGACCTGGCTGCTTATACTAATGCCCCCTTCATCTTTCCCAGTCCAAAGAGAGTCACAGGTTTCCAGGAGGAAATCCTATTTTAAGATTGGACTCTTTGTGCCTGCAAGCATAACCTAAAAGTCAGCTGTACTGAAATAAGCTCATTTTCCCAAGCAAGCCAAGCGACGTATTTTATTAGTCCCTATTATTATTTTCTGTTTGCCTTTTACTTTTCAGTAATTTGCTAATGTTACCAGCAATGTTTTGATATCGTTTTTCCTGCCACCAACAATGATGCTGTATGTAGACAGAGAATAGATCCCAGAGGGACCCACTAGAAACCTCCTGTCAGACAATGATTTCCATTTAAAAATGCACTTCACATTCTGCTGGTGGCTGAGCTTACCGCGCGTCACGCGAGTTTTAGGTGCTGCTGCTCTTGCATGATGCTGCACCGAATTACTGCGGGAGAGCAGGCCTGGGGTTTTGCAGCTGTTTATTATTTCAACACACATCAGATTTATGGATTTATCAATCCAGTTTTTGAGAGATTGATTTTCACTGAAATCTTGCTAAATTACAATAATAACTCCATTAGAATTCCCTCTTTTTTGTTTTGATTTTAAGCCGGACTGCGCCGATCAACATTTCCCTGGTCACAGAATCACAGAACATTAGGGATTGGAAGGGACTTCGAAAGATCATCCAGTCCAATCCCCCTGCCACAGCAAGACCACGTAGACCAAGTCACACAGGAACACATCCAGGCGGGTTTTAAATGTCTCTGGAGAAGGAGACTCCTCTATACCCCTGGGCAGCCTGTTCCAGTGCTCTGTTGCCCTCACTGCGAAGAAGTTCCTTCTGATATTTATATGGAACCTGCTATATTCCAGCTTACACCCACTGCCCCTTGTCCTATCACTAGATGACACTGAGCAGAGCCTGGCTCCATCCTCCTGACACCCACCCCTCACATATTTACAGACACACTATTTACATTTTTGACAGTAAATTAAAAGAAAATAAAACAAGCTAAATGCAGCAGACAGAGAAAGATACTAGGTTAAGACAAGGTGAAGGGATTTATGTTGAGGAGCTTCTAGTAATTACCAGTATAATAAGAGGTTCTATTGCACTAGCTGCTGGAGGACTTACTACACTGCTCTAGCACCATAGCATCTTATACAGAAGAAAAAATAAGTTTCATATTCTCCTTTAGTTTTTTCTGTTGCTTCTGGGAAGAATTTAATATGTGTATACATATATTATTTAAGCACAATACATATATTATTTAAGCAGACTTAGAACATAGCATACATTTATCATCCTTGTTCTTTAAATATATTTATTCTTTCGGAGATGGAGGCTGACAGTATTTGACGGGTTATAATCTTCCACATGATTTGTTTATGTTACTTTTGACAGGACTTATAATTCCACTACAATACACAAAACAGCTTTCAAAATATCTTTATTTATATTAAATAATGCCATTTGTGCTGAGCACCGTGAGAGAAGAAAGCAAGTGTTTGGAGCATTTTTCTTTTCATCTTTGAAAACATTTGGTTTAGGAAGTGGTGTTTGTGATCATTGAGTCTACAGCATCAGGAAATTTGTTTACGCTTGATTTCCTAAGCAGGACTGTCATCCGTGGCTTCTGCTGGCTCTCTGCAGTTCTTGTGATGGTTGTAAATCCCTCGAGAGCATCACACCTCTGCACTGCAAGGATTTGATGGTCACAAGGACAGAGTGGTTTGAGCCAGCTCTGCTGTGGGCATCCAGTTGACTGAAAAAGAGTAGATACACTCTGTCATGGAATTATTATAGAGAAAAAGTTATATGTAGTTAAAAGGATGCTGGCAGGTAAAGGAGCTCAGGAGAGCTGGTTAACATTCAAAGACCATTTCTTTGAAGCCCAAGACAGGAGCAGTGGGACAGAGTCTAGTTAGAGGCCTGCATCTAGTGGGGTCCCCCAAGGGACATTACAAGTTATTCTGTAATGTAAACAGGATAACTTTTAATTAGCATTATTAAAAATGAAAGGAAATCTGGTTGTCCAAAAGTGAAGGCATGTAAATAATATTTTTAAATACTTACAAAATGGAAACAAGTAGTTTTTCATTTCCTTCCAAGATATTATAAAATCAAAGATCATACAAATGTAAAATTTGAGTCAGAATTATTCTTACAATACAAGAGAATCTTTTATCAGTTTGTTGAGTTAGTCACTGAGTTTTTAATATTTTAAAATACAGTCAAGGAAAAGGCCATAGGAGCTTTCCTCATGGCCTTCAAAAGATTCCAGAAGCAAATTTAGATTGTCTTCATATTAAGACTTGATCTCTTCTTGCTCCACCGCTTCCACTCACTTCTCAGATGTTCATCAGACTTAGTCAAAGGATCCCAGGTACAATTGTTCTCACTGAAGTTACAAGACGTGCATTTGATTTGGTTGAGGTTCTAAGGAAGGTCTCCTTGGTGCAGAGTCTAAGGGAGCCATTACTACCTGCGACTTGGTTCGAGCACTCAAGCACAACTAAACTTGTGCACAGACTTGCTCGGACAGTTGTTGCAGCCTGAGGTAGAGGATCATAAATTAGTTTTTAATCTGTGTAGGTTCACTGCCACTCTCAGTCTTTCCCTAGCCCAGAGAAATGAACATAAGCCACTCCATCCTGCTTCTCTCCTCTGATGGCTGTTTTGCAGAGCTCATATTTGCACTTCACTGACCACAGGCAAACCACTGAATCTAATGGCAAAGCTACAGGAATCCCACTGAAGGCCCTTGGAGCATGAGGTAAAAATTAGATTTTCCTAAACAACAGATTAACATCTAAAGTACCACTGAAACAATCTCTCACCTGGGTTCAGTTTCTGCTATTGTTTATAATCTCTCTATAATTTTGTGTTGTGCATCTGCTTGGCTTTTTTCATAATACTTGGCATTTTGTTAAGAATACTTGGCATTTCTGTCGCATTCATCATGTTCCAAGTGTTAATTCATTATTGATTTTTCCAAGGAATTACTGAAGTTCACTGTTTAGTAGACAGTTATAGTTGTCTTAAAGAGAAAGGCAGCTGTCTGAGTTCTCTCTGGATGTGTCTTAAAGAGAAAGTTCCTGTCCCCTGGAACAAACCACTGGGAAAACCAGTTCAGTTCAGTCTATCACAATTCCACCACAAGATGGGACAGAAAAAAAAGAAGATTTTTTTTTTTTTAAGGCGAATTATTTTTAATGGGATCAAAGTGTCACAGTACACTAGGGATTGGAAGGGACCTTGAGAGATCATCCAGTCCAATCCCCCAGCCACAGCAGGATCACCCAGACCCAGTTGCACAGGAACATGTCCATGCAGGTTTTAAATGTCTCCAGAGAAGGAGACTCTACAACCCCACTGGGCAGCCCCTTCCAGTGCTCTGTCACCCTCACTGTGAACAAGTTCCTTCTCATATTGATGTGGAACATCCTGTGTTCCAGCTCACACTCATTGCCCCTTGTCCTATTACTAGATGACACTGAGAAGAGCCTGGCTCCATCCTCCTAACACCCACCCTTCACGTATTTATTAACATCAATGTGGATTGGGCTGCCCAAACCCTTTGGAAATTGTATTTAATACTCTTTGCATCAGCAGCATGTGATCTCTGTACTCTGACAAAACATTACTCTTATTCAAGTGTTTATTCCCAGCGTCAGCGATCAGAGCACAGCTGAACTGTGCAATCTTGTAAACAGCTGAACATGAGACACCAGTCAATCCACAAGACTTTGGTGCCTTTTGAAAGGCTTTCTACTGTGGCGTGGATTCAAATGCAGAATGGCAAGGATATCATATCCTAGGAAGTTTATTCCCAAGTCAGAAGTCAAAAGCTGTTTATAGTGCCAGTGGGCATTGAAACATTCAGGCACAATCAAAAGCTCCAGAGTTGTTTTCCGATTATTTTTATTGTTAATACAAAATCTAAAGCAAAGATTATAGTGAAGTGTGAGGGGAAAAAAATATAAGATATTTGTTGCCTGCCAGATCATGTCCCAGTCTGGAAGCTGATCAGTCATTCCCAGTTTTGCTCTGTCTTTTTTCCCCCCTTCCCTCTCAGCATTAAACACTGCAAAAGACAGGAGCTGTAAAGAATGGAGAGAGGGAAACAAGACCCCAGCCACCCAGGATCATGCCCCAGCTCACACAGGGAGATGATGGAAGGGAGGGAGGGAGAGCGTGCCTCTGGAGGTGTGCTTGTGTCATTAAAAGTAGCACTACGAAGCAGAGGAAGGACCTTTTAAAACTCATGAGCACTGAAATGATGACAACCTGCTTCACACGCACAGCAGCAGCACTTTCTGCCTCTGACAGCTGAAGGGCAGCACGTTACACGGCAGCCACAGCTCGTGATTTCAACAATTTATAATGGGCTATCCATCAGCAGTTGAGCTACACATGGACGTCAAGGTTTCGTGTCATAATTATCACACTTCCAGTGGCCAAACAGGCCAGGTGCCTCTTTAACAGAAATAACAAGACAGACATGGGAGGTTTGGGAAGCAGATAAAATCTATCAGCATTTTGTCTTGTTTTCTCATTAAATAGTCCATAGTGTTTATAATCCATAGCCTTATCCACAGTAAGGCAATCGGTAGCAGCACTGGTAGGCTCTCTCTGGGCAGCTGCCCATATGCCTGATGGTTCAAGATAGTCTGGGGGGGTCTCAGGCTCATTTCCTTGCCCCTGGAACAAAACTTGAGGTCAAAGCAAACACAGGCCTTCCATTAGTGTAAGAAGAGTTTGTATGTGAATTATTACAGGAGTCTGACATCTACAGATTGATGGTCCCAGACGTTACCCAATCAATGGTGTCATGACATCATTGCAAACTGCTCTTCATGGACTTTGAAGAGTACAAGGACGTACAAGGGGATGTACAAGACAACTGGAATAAGGCTAATGGCACCCCCAACTACAAGAAGGGCTTAAAGGAAGATTCAGGAAATTCAAAGCCCATCAGTGGGGAAGTTATGGGACAAATCCTCCTAAGGGCTATTACAAGTGAAATGAAGCACGTGTCTGGGGCAAGCCAGCATGGATTCACCAAGGGCAAATATTGTCTGAGAAACTTAGTCAGCTTCTAAGAAAAGGTAACCTGTGCAGTTGATGTGGGGCAAGCTGTGGATGTTGTCTACCTGGATTTTGCTAAGGTTGGATCAGATAATCCTTGAAGTTCCTTCTAACCTGGTATCCTATGATTCCATGATTCATTTTCATTCTTTCATTCAGACCACGTCTCAGGGAGAAGGCATCTCTCAGCAATGCAGCATCTTCACTGACTTGAGTTTTAGCAAAAATTTGCACTGACCAGAATTTCACCCCAAAATCTATAGAGCACTTCAGGAATGGACCTGCTAGACATCTAAATACTGTTACTAAACACTAAGACATGAGGAACTTTTGAAATATTATTGGATAAAACAAGAAGCAATCACACATACTTGTTAAAATATGAACAACCTTTGTCTCTAACTTCATATTTTCTCTCTCTATTAAGCACTTTGTGATCAGCTGTATTGACAACAGATCAGCTTTATTATTCCTTTCACATTTTTAAAGTGTTAATAACCTTTTTCTATTTTGCAAAACATTAAAATAAAAATGGCTTATAAAATCTTCCAGATAAGGATAAGAATGATCAGCCTCACAAAAAAACATTTGGTTGGTTGATCTAGCACTAACAATTATGATCAGGAAGCAATTTAGCAGTCACAAAACACAACCTTGTAAGCAGCGAGCAGAAGTGTTACATATCTTTGTTATAATTAATTTTCAAATAAAACATTCCTTTATTCATATGTAAGAAAAATAATTCATAAATTCAATTATTTAACAAGCTAAGGTATCACAAATGCTAGGGTGAGAAGGAGAGTTCAACTTTTAGCCCCATCATTAAGACCAGAAACTTTCTGACAGTAAAACTAACAGCATGGTTATCTATTTGGAAGAGCAGTTTGAGAAGAGATCACAGAATCATAGAATCATTAGGGATTGGAGGTGACCTTGAAAGATCATCCAGTCCAAGCCCCTGCCACAGCAGGACCACCTAGATCAAGTCGCACAGGAACATATTCAGGTGGGTTTTAAACACCTCCAGAGAAGGAGACTCCACAACCCCCCTGGGCAGCCTGTTCCAGTGCTCTGTCACCCTCACTGAGATCTCTTGCATTGATAATATTTGCATTCCTAAATACATCTTTGACTGTTATCAATAGGCTGGAGGGAAGAGATGCTGTCCAGAGGGAAGAGATGCCATCCAGTGGGACCTTAAACAGGCTTGAGAGGTGGGACAATGCAAACCTCATGAATCTCAAGGTCAAGAGCAAGGTCCTGCACCTGAGTCAGGGCAATCCCAAAAACAGACACAGTCTGGATCGAGTATGTGGGTCATGGAAGGTTATTCTGCCCTTCTACTCTTCTTTTATGAGACTCCACCTGGAGTACTCTGCTCACTTCTGAAATCTCCAAGATAAGAAGGACACATAGCTGTTAGAATGGGTCCAGAGGAGACCACAAAGATAATCAGGGCACTGGAACACCTCTTCTATGAGGACAGGATGAGACAGTTGGGCTGGTTCAGCCTGGAAAAGAGAAGGCTCCAAGGGGATCTTACAGCATCCTTCCAGTGCCTGAAGAGGACCTACAAGAAAGCTGGAGAGAGACTTTATACATGGGCTTGTAGTGATGGGGTAATGGCTTCAAACTGAATAAAGGAAGACTCAAAGCTGCATGCCTTTCTGAAATCTCATCTCACCTACTGCATGTGGCAGAACCTCTCCTTTAGCCTAGATCCTTTTTAATATTTCTATGTGAACTATGTTTTATGCTGAGGAAATACTTGTGGAAGGCAAAAGAAGCAAAAGTGCTGTGAGTGCTCATTTAAATACAGACTGGTGAGAACGTTTGCACCAGTCTATATCTGCAGTGTGGGAAAGCTGTCTCCAGTATTTAAGCAGTGCATGAAAAAAGCCAGCCATGGATGTTTTGTGAAAAAAAAATATAATTTAGAAAAAAGATTTCCTTTCCTTCTCTTCATATCTCTTAAATTGGGTGGACTGTGATGGTGGCAACAGCATGACAACCAGCATGGGAGCTGTGTATAGCTAAATGAGAGAAGTGCTTCTGACCATGGCAAGGAGTCTCTGTGTGTTGTGACCCTCCCTGCAGGCTCTCTGTGATTTCTGTATGATATCTCTGGGACCCCAATGGGACTATGCTGGGTGTTGCCATTTACCGGCCTCCTCCACTAGTCAGTCTCAAGCACAGTCGCCCATTCGCACCTCCCACAGTTAAATCATCTGTGCCGAGTGTTTACAAAACATGCACATTCTGAGGAAATCCAATACAAAAAGCACTCCCTGTGGACAATTCCCCACCTTTCCACTGGTCCATAGCTAAGCCTACAACAGCAGTTCCTAAGCTGTAGTCCACAGTCAGTCACTTTTGGCGACCTGGTCCGCAGAGTGATGACAATTCTGTAATGATTTTACAGAAGTAAAGATCCTAAGAGTGCCGGATGGCTTGCTGAAAAGATGTCCACAAAGGTCTGGATCCCTGCTTTCCCACAGAAACCAGTCAGTCTGTTTGTGCTCATGACTGGATCTAAGAGACCCGCACCAGAACGCATGCAGCGTTTCATCCCAGGAAGAGGGGTTTTTTCCTAGAGACCCAAGGGATCTGTTCACCCTGAATTTGGCAGGCATTTGCATGCCAGCACACCCTGACCAAACTACAAATCATGAGAATCGTTAGGGATTAGAAGGGACCTTGAGGGATCATCTGGTCCAATCCCCCTGCCACAGCAGGATCACCTAGAACAAGTCACACAGGAGTGGAAACATCTTGCTGGAATGCACAGAAGGGAAGCCTGCAACAGCGCTTTGACCTGGTTTGCTCAGAATATAACAGTCCCAGACCCTGTGGAACAGAGCAAATCATCTCCAGAGCTAAAGTGCCTAGGAAGGCATTACAGACGTCGCAAACAAATTAACAGACACGAGCAGCCAGATCATCAGCTGGTACAAGCTGGCAGAAATCCACTGCAGCAACACAAGTTTTTGTACAGATAGGCTGAATTACACCAGCTGAAAGACAGTTAATGTTTCCTGCTACTGTGCACATGGAATAACCCGGGTATCTTACGAGTCTACTGGTTTTGGTGGGTTCCCCGCCCCCCCAGCATTTATTTTTCTATGAATCTTGTCTTTATGTATACAGACATGCAAATAAATTAAAGGGTCAATTCTCCATCCCATCTGCTCTACAGCAAACCATTTGTTGCTCTTTAAATGACAGCTGCTTGGCCCAGGAACAAGTTCAGCTGCCACTGTGAGCACACGTGTGTGCTGCTGGCACAGCGGCAGAAATCCCCAGCTCGGCATCGCCCTGCCCACACCCAGTCAGCCCATGTCCTGTCCCAGCATCTCACTGCTCCCTGATGGCTGGGGGACACTTAGAAGGTCACAGGGTCAGGAGTCACTGAAGACTGCCCATGAAGAGGAAACCTTTTCCCCTGTCCTTTTTTTCCCCCCGTTTAGTAGAAAGAAGAGGAAGTCCTGGTCTAGAAACATGCCTGTGCAACAAAATGAGCATGGTTTAAGAATAACCTTAACATACCTAGGACTACATAATTCCAAATTTAGGAAACCACACAGAACATTAGGGATTGGAAGGGACCTCGAAAGATCATCCAGTCCATTCCCCCTGCCACAGCAGGATCACCTAGACCGAGTTGCACAGGAGAACATCCGGGTGGGTTTTAAATCTCTCCAGAGAAGGAGACTCCACAACCCCCCGGGCAGCCTGTTCCAATGCTTCATCACCCTCACTAAACTAACAGCTCTATGAAACTGTAGCAACGGTGCCCACAATAGGGCACGTATTGGATTTCTGCACTAGGAGTTTGCTGCTAAGTTTTATTAACTAAAATTATCTCACCCTCTTGAAGTAACACAACGTCGCTAGCATCCATAGCAGTATCGCAGGGCACGGTAGTATGAACATGCAGTTGCTAGGATACCCTCACTATTTCATCCTCACGTTATACTGGTCTATTTAATTAATGAAGAAGCACTTGAGCTACTTCTCAGAACATGCACTCACTCTTCATGTGTGAATTCCCTCGTCTTGTGAGCCTCTCCTGTGCGTGTTCACCTTTGAACCACAGCAGAGAAACAACAGGGTGACCTCAGCAGTCTGCAAGCTAGAGTCGTGGCACAGCTCTTCCACTTGGCCTTTTCTCGTCTTTGTTAAAACGAGGACAGAAAACCAGATGTCTTTACATCCAGCACTCCTCCACAGAATGAACATAAAAATACAAGGGCAGTTTCACAAGACTCATTGTCGATTTTAAACTTTCTAGTTTATAAAACTTTTTTGTTTTTGTGAACTTTTGCACAGCCCCAGCAGCACATTGCCCATTCAAACACAAGATCTGCAAAACTATACGTTCCTCAAGGCGGTTATCTAACAAAGCGCATGAGGTATTCTCATTAGATATGAGGAGGCAGCCAAAGCTCTGGAAACACTCAGTCCCAGGAACAGATTTGTTTGAAAGTCTGATGCAATCTGATAGACTACAGTGGAAACTCACCTTGGGTACACATGCTAAGCATTACCCTCCGCAGGAACACTGAGCCTGTGCAGCACAAAGCTCCTGACGCTTGCAGCCTACATGGAAACTAAGTAGGAAGCAAGCGTTATATAGACCTTCTGGCACACTGGATTTTACAAGCAAAGCAGAGCACGCACCCTTCACGGTACTCACAGAGTAGGACTGGAAAGTTGGAAAATCTTCTGGCCAGGGGTGAACACTGAGACAGAGCATGAAACAAAAACCATACCTGCATTTCAAGCTATTTTTTTATCAGTCTGATCCACAACAATGTGATGATCAAGTGAACAAACAGACCAGCTACTGACATCTTCAGACAGATCACCACATCTAAACAGCTGATCTATAAATAGTCTGCTCACAGCACTGCAGCACATGCTGACCACACAGATGTGATGTTGCAAAGCAAGTACCAGAGACTGTACACAGCTGTTTTCACTTGCTTAAAGCCTGTGTGGTCTCTTCTCCAAGACGAAGAAACACACTCCATTTTTTGGGAAAAAAAATGCTACTCCCCCTAAACTCCTAATAGTTTTAATATATTAAATATATAAACATATATGTCCTGAAAATCAGAGATTCAGTAAGCAAATAAAGGCTCTAAAGGAGACCAGAGAAGTAGTCTGCATAAAACATTAGGACAATATTCCCCAAGCACTCCAGGAATTTCACAAGATATTAATAATTTGACATGATTATGTATGATTTGTTGAACACACAAGCATGCTCCAGTAGACAGAAGGAACACCTACAACTGCCCGAGAGGCACTTAACTACATCCAGGAGCCCGACTGCTCAGGATGCTTTGTGTTAAGAAGTACTGAGCACTCTTTGCTCTCCCAGAAACCCCAGAGACCTGAGAAGGCTCAGAGCTTGCAGAAGATGCACAGCCCATTGCAGAAGGTGCACAGACCGTTACAGAAGATGCTCAGCTCTGGAAACTGTGGACCAAACTTTGAGTGATGCCGGTCTGGTTTTGGGATCCTTTAAGGAAACACTATTTCAGTTTTCCTGTGTTACCCAGAAGCAGCTTGAACAGTCTTCTGTGGCCATGATGCTGTTTGGTTGGTTGTTGTGGAGAAAAAGCTGGGCCTGATGAGAAGATTGCTTCTGTGCTCAGGGGTCCCAATGAGGTGTCATGAGATCAGTAGTGTGCAATGATCTGCTCCCTTCACTTAAACAGGTCCCAGCTCATCAGCTTGGTCTGAGCAGCTATGTCTGAGCAGCCCCACAGCCTATGTCACTAGCCCAAACACCAGCTGCATACCAGAAGGTAGACCGGTGATGGAGCATCCTGACACAAGTGGCTTCCCTCATAAGACATGGAAGAGGAAAGCCACTGGTCCCTGAGCTGTCTCAGCCACAAGTTCTGTTCCTCCATCCTTCACTTTGTGCAAAAGCACTGGGGAGAATGATGAAATAATTGTCATTATCTTCTAGATGATGAAGTCATGAGCAAAATATTTGTGGTCTCAAGCAAGTACTGGTTACAGTTTCTGCAATGTAGATGTATTTTTTTTCCCCTCAAAATATTCCATTTTTCCACTGTTCCATGTGTGCTCTTTATTCTATTTGCAGTAGGCCACTTCCTTTCATGGTCTTGTTCTCCACCCTTCTTTGTAATCAGCTCCTCTGCCCTTTGTTTATGTCATGACCATTCTTCTCTCATCAGCCCTTAATCACAGCTTGTGCCTGTAACTTTTGCTTTTGGCTGTTTACAAAATGAGCTTTCTGCCTCTCCTTCCTACACTTCTTTCCTATTCCTCTTTAGATCTCCTCTTCTACCCAGTTACCACCTTTTGAAAGCGCAAAGCAGACCTGTTAGCCATTGTAACAAGTTTTCCAAGTCTGGAAGGTCGCATTACAACTCTTAAACTTCGGTGGTTTAGATGTTTTGAGATGCAATGTGAAAAATGTCTTTGATCTTTTTATTGCCTTGCCAAAGTTTTTACGGGGCAATCCATTTACTTAGTCCATTAGAGAGCTCAATAAAATCGCGTGTGCACAGAAACACCGCACTTCGCCGACTCCACGCATGTCTTTGCTTTGTAAAATTCACACGTCTGTGCAAAGATCTGAAATATTTTATGAATACGAATTACTTTAAACTCAGAGTCCACCATTGTAGTAAATTAGAGGCTACCTTATTTTTTCAGTGCATTTACTGCCTAGTACCAAGCACCCAGTTTTGAAAGCCTGCCTCCCGCTTACTAAAAACAGTCTCAGACCCATTCAGCCAGCAGTTGATGGATTTGCAAACACAAGTCAGCAAACTCACGTGCATGAAGCCAACCACCTCCACTGCATCTCTGGTCAGTTGTTGCACTACTTGCCCGTGCAATTAGCCCTGCAGAGACATGTGCAACTTGCACACACTCCATTCTGAAAGACCAGGCTTGCAGAGATTAATGCAAATTCACAACACAAGCCAAGACTGGACCTAGATTCACCCGTTGGGACTCCTCATTAACAGATTGAATTTACATTAACAGTGTAAATATATACATGATACTGGCAGTGTCATCTTCTCTCACATCCAAAATTATCTGATTTTGAATTCTAGACAGCAGAGAGGAAATTGCAGGCAATTACAGAATGCTGGACCTCACTGATGATGGCCTCTTTGAAGTAGCTCGGCTCCTTCTGTTTGTGCTGCTTCAGTAGCATGAAGTAACAGCTAAGGGAGCTTCACCGCTCGGGGAGGATTCCTTTGCCAGTCTGAGGAGCATCTCACAGCCACCGTAAGAACCGCAGGAAGGGGCAAAAACTGGATTACGTCTTCTCAGAGGGCAAGAAAAGAGAACATGCACACTAATCTCCAGTCAGTCCCCTTTTGTGATGATATCACTGTGGGAGATACAGGAATTGCTTACACACAGAGGTACTGAGGTAGATTTTACTTTATATAGAATGGGTCTGATCTCTGTCAGTCCCTGATGGGATATGGTCAAGTGAAAGATCTGGAGAAATGTACCTGTATATATCCAATCAGTGAAGCACATTTTTGACTGCACCTTCCCTTCCAGCTTTGCCTACTAGTACTACAATATGACTCATTAGATCTTGAAGATTACTGTCATTACTAAAATGTGATATCTAAACAAGACCTGTAAACAGCAAACCTTATCCTGTGTCTATCTGATAAACCAAGAGAAGTAGAGGAATTGGTCAAACTGTGGTGTATCTGCAATACCACAGTATGAAGTGAGTGATAAATCCTCTTTCCAGGCATCAAACTGCAACAGCAATAGAAGGATACTCAATATTTTATACATATTATGTTTTTTTATACACATTTATACACATTAAAAACAAATACTGTGTTTCCCAACCTGAATAATGTCAATGTAAACATTACTCATTCTGGAAGCTTGTTTTGATCAGTGCAAATCATTGTCTATTCCAAACCCCATACACCAAAATTGGATTTCTTTTTCAATACGTGTTCTTCTAGTTTTCCACTGTCTGCGCATGTATCTAGAACATTGGAAAGATGCATCACATGCCATCTCACACAGTCAGGACCTAGGGCATGAAAGGCTTGTTCAGTAAAACGTTCCATGTCATGCAGTCCAGGAGATGTGGCCATCAATTAAGCACAGACATGCATCAATGATTGAGTACAGAGGGTTGTGACATGATCCAGCCCATTTCCTGGTCATAACCAATTCTCCACCATGACCTTGATCGCGTCTCCCACCCAGCACACTTTACACTAGAAATCAGTTTTGACCTTGCTCTGTGATCTCTGGGGACCTGGACTAGTGCACAGATATGTATTCCTCTGTTAGCATCTTCCTGAAGACACAGAACAAGTTCTCTAACTCCTGAACTGTTTGGTGACCATGGATTTGTGGTAAGAACGTAGGAGTCTCAACTCAGTTCTATTGATAAAACACAAGAAAATGACTTTCAAAAGCTGACATAAATCACTTATCTAGTTCCACTCTTGCTCATTTTCTCCCTGCTGGGTCTCCCACATCAAACCTCTTTCTTGAGACAGTGCTCACTGCTAAGTCTGGTGGTGATTTCTTTTTAGTACATCATCTTTCCAGCGCAGACACCCCACATGCAACATACTGAGGTACCAGTATTTATTTGTGTAGGCTACTGCCACCCTTTGCTGTTCATTTTGAGCCTCTTGCTGATCTAAAGGTACCCTTTATATGATCCAGGAGACAGGCCATTGAGTCACCTATCCCATTATATGGCTCTCCCGACACTCATTCACTTCATCTGAAGAGAAACACTGCAGAGCAAAATGAATCTCAGTCCCACCCTCATAAACACCCAACACACCCTGAGACGTGGTGTGAATGTATTTATTGATATAGTAATCACGGCAAGTCACGTTCTCTTTCTGTGTATTTAATGGAGACATTATTATTCTGCCCCCTTTGCCTCATTATAATAAAATCCTACCTTGGACTTAATAACTAAAATAAATCTGTTTGAGTCAGGACAAGCGCTAGGTTCGTATTCTTCCCAAGGACTGTCTTAGCCGTGTGGTGGAGAGGTGGCACTCTACATCAGCCAACATATGATAACCTATCTTTAATTCCTCTCTGCTCCGGTGCTATTATCTCTGCTCTGCCACAGCTGCATACTTCCATTGTCAGTGGTAAAGACAAGACAATCTCTAATTAGAGGGCAGGATAAATTGCTTTTATCTACTTTTAACATGCTTTTACATGGCACCTGGTACACAAGCCTTAGCTAGGCAATGATAATTTGAAAAGCAAATCACTGCTTGGAGAAATATGATACATTTTAAAAAGAAAATTAAATGTATAGAATAGCAGAATCAACATATTGGAGATTGCTGAGCTTTAAAGCTGTCAGAAGTCTTGTATTCTTATGTTTTATATTGAGTTAAAATAAGCAATCACAGTCTATATACCCAGCAGTTTCTCTCCCTCTGTCTTTCTGGATGATCCAAAGAGCAAGCTGTGATTTTGGAACCATACATGCAACACAGCAAAGACACCCTTGCCATGCAGCAACTCTCTCTTCTCTGATAGTAAGTCCAACTGAACAGTTTTAAAACATGCTCTACAGGATCAGCACTGACTCATGCAGATTTGTCCCTGGAACCAACCCATTCTGCGCAGCACAAGCTCATATCACTGCTTCATTACCAGGCTTAACAAAAATGAAATTAAAAGCAACTGGGGTGTGCAATGAGAGATGTTTATTTTTGGAGGACAAAACTTATTAGCACATGATTCGTTCATTCTAATTACAGTTACAGAAAAACAACAAATTCACTATTAATGTCCAAAATTCACCGATCTTTGTCTAAGAGCAACCATCAAACACCAGTTAAAACTTCCAGCTGTCCATTACCTCGCCGAGTTCAGTTCACAGAGCCGGGAGTGCATGACTGCTGCACTCAGACCACGCTGTTCAATCCCTTTGCTCATCATCAGAAAGTATCAAGGCCCTTCCATGAAAGGCCCCACCACAGAGATACGTTCTTTATAACGCACCGTCAGTTGGCTTCGTCTTCACTAGCGGAGTCAGGCAGAACTCATACTTCTAACACATCCCTCAGGCTTTTGATTACACTTCCTTCAAAATCTGTTGAGCTTGTCTGATTGTTAGGAGCTTTCTGAGGTGTAAAACTTCATAGATCCAAATGGTGACTGGGCCAAATTATTTTATTTGCTATTTACTGCAACCTAGCAGTTTGGAAAGTCTATAGAAACATCCAAGAGTGACAGCTTGCAGAGCAAAGCTCAGTAGAGCGTCTGCTGTAAGTTTAATGAAAGGGAAATCGCTTTTCCTCCAGACTATGGTTTCTGGACCAATTTTCTCTTGTGGTGGTGTGAACATTGCTAAACATGCCCACAGAGATGCAGCCTGCAGCCTTTACCAGTTGTTGCCCACCAGAATTCCAAGTACAGTCCTAGTAAAACAGGGTTGGGAGAAATCCCCAGAGCAGGGGATAGGTGATGGGAGAGGCAGTGTCACAGCAGTGCTGGTCTAAGGCAGTGAGGAAAGATTTGCAGGGAAAGTGAGTCTCTCTCAGTACCCTTGCTGGTACTGAGGAAAGAAGAGACAACATGGGGGAAACATCCTGTCTTTCATCTTAAAAACAAAAACCCTCCACATATCAAGAACAGGCTGAGAAAAACTTCCCTGGACATAACTGATGTTAATATACGAGGCAATAAATGCCTGGTTGGGATATCCTAGCACATACCATGTGCGGAGCTGATCTGGAGCAAAACTGCCAAGTGGAGGTGGCAAGATGCTTACAGCAACTTGTAACGACTCGCATACAAATCGTGAAGCTGCAAAAGTGAAATTGCAATTTAATGGCCTGTCTCTAATTCAAGGAAATGATTTCAAAAAACAGTTGCAGGCTGTGATTTTAGTTAGAAAGTCGAGCACTTGAAAGTTAGAAAATGCAATTTGCTGTAAATAAGTTTAGCGCTGCGGTCTCCGATAACCTCAGCACTGGCAGTTTCTGCATGCATTCCTAATTCCTCTTAGAGCTCACAGCAGACCGTGCTTGCTCACTTAATGAATAACCATCCATTCTTCTTTCTCCTGTCCCATTCGCAGCCCCCCGATGCATACTAATCAAACAACCCTGTAAGATTGGAATGACTAATATTTCTCCAGAGCTCATCACAGCATTACCCAAACCTTGTTTAGTCACACTCATCTTCATAACAACCTTGTGAAGTGACAGAGTGGCTACTCTTTATGTTTGAGCTGAGGACATGAGGCATACTCATCCTAAAAGTCTCTACTGATGCCAGGTAGCTAATCTCAGTCCTGTGAGACACCCCCTGGCTCTCTCCATCACCCACAACTTTTTTGTTATTCGTAGACTCATAGAATCATTAGGGATTGGAAGGGATCTCGAAAGATCACAATCCCCCTGCCACAGCAGGACCACCTAGACCAAGTCACACATTATCTTGCTCTTTGCTCATTCAAAACAAAACTATTATTGATGTCAGTTGGAACAAAGGGTTCTGGGCATGCATGAAAAATCTGTCACACATCTAACACCTCAAAAGGCAAATTAGTGCAGAAGCTCTACTTAGTATCTGCTCCAAGATCATCTTGGGATATCACAGAATCACAGAACATTAGGGACTGGAAGGGACCTCAAAAGATCATCTAGTCCAATCCCCTGCCAGAGCAGGATCACCTAGTCCATATCCAGTGGGTTTTAAATGTCTCCAGAGAAGGAGACTCCACAACCCCCCTGGGCAGCCCATTCCAGTGCTCTGTCACCCTCACTGCTTTTACGTAGGTATGCGGATACTAGTGCATCGCTGCATCCACACACACAAGTACATGGATACCCATTCATTTCATTTATTAATTGATTTTTACGAGGAAGGAGATAATTTACACTGTTATAAAAAGCAACCACCAAATAGTAGAAAATGAGGATGGAAATAATTTCCCACCTAATGTATATTTGGCATAACTCACTCTTGATTTGGGCTAATTACAAATGATAACGTTTTTCCCTGATTCAGAGATAGCTTGTTTTAACACGCTAGTGTCATTGGGGCATATTTCTGAGGCATTTATAACACATAAATGAACAAAAGAGTCAGGTTATATGGAGGAAGAAGCAAATTCAGCAATAGCAACAAGCACTTTGCAATAGTTATTATCATAGAATCATAGAGTCATTAGGGATTGGAAGGGACCTTGAAAGATCATGCAGTCCAATCCCCCTGCCAGGACCATCTAGACCCAGTCACACAGGAAAACATCCAGGCAGGTCTTAAACGTCGCGAGTGAAGGAGACTCCACAACCCCCCGGGCAGCCTGTTCCAGTGCTCTGTCACCCTCACTGTGAAGTTCTGCATTTTAACTCAATACATAGAAAAACAACATAAATACATGGGTTACCTCAAAGGATTCAGTGCTGCAAGCAGAAAACCTGCTGTTGTAGGCTTCCACAAGTAGCCCTGACAGAACCTTCCTTGATGGAGGCAAAACATTGTTCTAACTAATAAATTTTAAGTGCATCTTCCTCATCCATTCCTCTCAAAGTACTTAAAACTGTCCAAGCTCCATTTGAAAATCAGACTTTGGTATTTAGGATAATAAAGTTGAATGTATAAATAAAGTGAAAGGTTGTATATTTCCCCCCATGTTTTAGGATATTGTTTCCTTGCATTCGTACCAGATGCACAGCAAAGGCATGTTTATATTTCCTCTCCTTCAAGATATCTTGATGTTTCGAGATAAGCAATCCCTAACACAGTAACACACACACGTAACTTGCTGGTGACTCTGTGCCAACCTAAAAAGGCTCACCGTGCTTATTAGAGTTAATTAGATCTAGCTACAGCCAACAATTAAGCTGTCACTTTCATATAGAACCAAAGTGTATGGATCAAATATGCAACTTTAATTGAAATTAGTCAGTCCTAGTTCCATTTTTTTCCCTAAAATTGTGCTCCTCATTAAAAGAAGGATTTATTTTAGTTCTAACTTTTACCAATTCGTTGTGAATGCTAAAAATAGATAAATGCAAAAAAGGAGACACTGTTGGAAAAACTGGAGTGTGCTATTGCCTGTGTTATCTATGAGTGACTAGGGAAACAGGAAAACTTCAGCTAACAAAACAAACTGTGTAGTGTGCAAACACCTTGAGCTTTGAGGTACACAGAGAACCCCTTTTCTGGTGAAGCACATGGATTAAAGCAGCTTTAATTACATTCCTAGTCAATCCAACTAATAAAATCTTATCTTAGGTCCTGTCAGAGACAAAGCAGTCTCCCTCTGGAGTAGGGAGGTGATTGCCCCCCTGCACTCAGCACTGGTGAGCCTGCACTTTGAGTACTGGGTCCAGTTATGGGCACCTCAGTGCAAAGGGAGGCATCGAGGTGCTGGAGCAAGTGCAGAGGAGGGCAACAAAGCTGGTGAAGGGCCTGGAGAGTAAATCTTATGAGGAGAGATTGAGAGAGTTGGGGCTGTTTAGTTTGAGGAAGAGGAGGCTGAGGGGAGACCTCATCACTCTGTACAACTGTCTGAAAGAACATTGTAGAGATGTTGGTGCTGTTCTCTTCTCACAGGTAATTCGTGATTGAACCAGAGAGAATGCTTTCAAGCTCCAACAGGGTAGGTTTAGACTGGACATCAGGAAAATAGTCTTTCTGAAGAGAGTGGTCAGGCAGTGGAATGGGCTGCCCAGGGTGGTGGTGAAGTCCCATCCCTGGATGAGACACTTAGATGTAGTGTTAGGAGATATGGTTGGACTCGAAGATCCCAAGGGTCTTTTCCAACCTGAATGATTCTATGATTCTAAAGCATGTTCCTACAGACCATGACCCTTTAGAGTGATCCTCTTGGAAAGTCCATTCATAGTGATTTTTTCCTGGTGTGGCAATATATTCATTTTTGAAAAGTCAGACACTTCAAACAGATCTGCTGCCCTCTGACACCTGTCCAAACTGAATTTGATCTTTTTAGTGTAAGTTAACGTGGCATGATGGCTGATAAAACAAAGAGCCCAGGGTCCCTCACATCCTTCTCTTTACTCGCTGTACTACAGAGTTTAGAAGGCACATAGCCACATTTTTAAGGTCACTCTGAAATGAGTAGAAAAACAAAGATTGGAAAAAATTTCTAAACCCAGCTGTAACTGAAGTCGGTAAAAAGGCTCACAATGTGTTTTTCCTTCTGTATAAAACCAAGCCCTTGGCTTCTGTGGAGAGCCTCCTGAATTCAAATGTGCATCATGCTGATGATTCATGTTCCTGAAGAGCTCTTTCATGAATAGGCAAAGGCACGGGTGTTAAGGTGTCTATTGCAAACGGGGTGATGGTGAACTATTGATGCCACTGCTCAAGCTGATTCAGCTCTGATGTTAGTAACATTTTAGGCACCATGTTCAGATCAGGTGGGACTATTAATCCAGAGCCAACAACTTTGGAACGCATCCAAGCACAAAAATTTTATACAACTTCCCCTGTGTCAGAGAGAGCCACGTGTATTCAGCGTCAGTGTTTTACAGAAGTGCAGTGAAAATTCAGATTAACCCTGCTCCAGCAAGGTGGACTTTATAAGCAGAGTCTGTAGATGTAGGAAGTGATTTTTTTGTGATTTTTAAAAAATTTTCTTAAATGGCCTCTAAGGTGCACAAGGTCACCAGGTGTCATCTAATGAAAAGGACAAGGGGCAATGGTTGTGAGCTGGAGGTTCCACATCAATCTAAGAAGGAACTTCTTCCCAGTGAGGGTGACAGAGCACTGAAACAGGCTGCCCAAGGTGGTTGAGGAGTCTTCCTCTCTGGAGATGTTTAAGACCCGCCTGGATGTGTTCCTGTGTGAATTGGTCTGGGTGGTCCTGCTGTGGCAGGGGGATTGGACCAGATGATCTTTCAAGGTCCCTTCCAATCCATAATGTTCTACAGTCCTGTGAAAAAGTGACAAGAAGTGAAGAATAAATATTTATTTCTAGCCAAGCTTTTAAGGCATCTATCAGCTGCACACATGTAGCCTAGAGCAGGCACACCAGCCAGGGAGGGAAAGGAAGAGTGCAAAGTGGGTGAGGAAAGGAAGTGGCTGGTTCCATTTTATATATCAATATGTTGGCAAATAAAGATTCTTTCTGATCTTTTCTCCACATAGTTTGGTTCTTAAAATATAATTTCCATGATGAATGCTCATTTTTAGGTACAGTAAAAATTCTAGCCATAAGTCTCCATTTTTAGTCTAAAGTTTTGGCTTTTCATATTTTACCTACACTTTGGCCATGTTTTCTGGTCTCCAGAACTGAGAGTCTAAACATTTGCCAGAACATTGCCATGTCTCTTCATTGTCAGGTATTGGAACAGGCTGTCCAGGGAGGCGGTGGAGTCTCTTGGAAGTGCTCAGAAGACATGTAGATGTGAGTCTCGTAAACCTGGTTTAGTGGGCATAGTGAACTGGATGATCTTAGAAGTTTCTTCCAACCTTAATGATTCTATGATTACATTTGCCTCTGGCTGTTTAAGGTTCTCCCTCTAAGTAAGCTGGAGCAAACAAGCACATTCATGGACCTCTGAAATGTCTTTTTCACTGTGAAATAAGGCAGTGGACTTCCCCAGCTGAATGCCAAGCTGTGTCACAGTATCACAGAATCACAGAACATTAGGGATTGGAAGGGACCTCGAAAGATCATCTAGTCCAATCCTCCTGACACAGCAGGATCCCCTAGACCAAGTTGCACAGGACCATATCCAGGCAGGTTTTAAACATCTACGGAGAAGGAGACTCTACAAGACCCCTGGGCAGCCTGTTCCAGTGCTCTGCCATCCTCACAGTGAAGAAGTTCCTTCTCATATTTATGTGAGACCTCCTATGTTCCAGCTCACACCCATTGCCCCTTGTCCTATTACTAGATGACACTGAGCAGAGCCTGGCTCCATCCTGCTGACACCCACCCCTTACAGAAGGGACTCGTAATGGAACAGGCATCTCTGCAGCAGAACACACCACCCCAGTCCTGGCTTCAGAGTGAAAGCTGGTCTGTGCTCCTAGACAAGGGAATCTAATCCCTTAACAACTTTCCCAGGGCTAGACGGCAGTGTCAGTTTTTCCCCATTAACTTTCCTTGAGAATAGCAGAAACAGACAAAATTTCCTGTAAAAATATAGGTAGATATTAAAAATTATGACAAAAAAAGGTCTTTCCAAGACAAACAGCCCACAGCCCAATACCTCTGAGAGTTCAGGTATATATTGTCCTGTATAGGCAAATCTGGTTTGCAGCTCTGAATGAGTCACAAACTAATGACTTTAACTGCTGATATTTTAAGAAAATTACAGGCTTCCACGAAAAGAATTCAACTGATTTCTTTCCTTCCCCTGCTTTTTCTAAATCAGAGAAATCACAAGCTCTGGTGTTGCTTCATCCAAGAATGTATTCTTTCCTGAAATGAGTATTTAGACAACATATTTATTTTTTAAAAGCTTTGCTTTCTTTCGAGCCTGAACTTGAACCCCACTTACTGGTAGTTCTGCACTTACAAGGCTGCCAGCTAAAAATAACGCATGAAGAGAGAAGTCATGTGGAACAAGCCAGGGCATGACACAAGCATTAAGAAATAAAATTCCTTGCAATATTCTGCACTTATACAGAAAAAGTTAAAGGTCATGGCCACAGAGGAAAAGGCCTGATGCAGTACCCTGACTGTTCTTGTAAATCGGAACACAGCCTGCCCCGAAAGGTTCTTTTCACAGTGGCATGCAAGCAGAAGTAAAGCTGAGCACCTGACAAGGTGAGCACCTGACAAGGTGAGCACCTTTCCACGTACCCTGATTCATGCCCCTGGTCACGGCAAGGGCATCCTGGATTTATGTACTGGGCTAGTGGCAGAATTAGAAGATACTGCTGAAGCTGTGGAAAACCAGAGTCATGCATAAGGTGAGCTAGATGATCTTTCAAGGTCCTTTCCAATCCCTGATGTTCTGTGATTCTGTGATACTGTGGCCAAAATGAGTTAAGATTTGTTTAATGTACAGAATGAGATCATGAAGTTTGGAAATCAGTTGTTATGACCCAAGTTCTTCAAACACTCCTTGATATTACTGTAATGATCACTACCACTAGACTGTCCTGTTATCTATTCCTTGCAAAATGCTTTGAAGTCTTTAGATAAAACTTGATGTGTAAGATATTAAAACGTAAATAAGCCACAACATGAAGTTTGCACACTGAGAGCATTTTGAGACAGACACGAGCACAACATTTTTTGCTGAACTTTTGATGGTGAGAGATAAAGATTCACAAGCATTAGTTCTGTGGAATCTTCCACTTAGAATCACAGAACATTAGGGTTTGGAAGGGACCTCTGGAGATCATCTAGTCCAATCCCCCGCCACAGCAGGATCACCCAGACCAAGTCACACAGGAACACATCCAGGCAGGTTTTGAATGTCTACAGAGAAGGAGGCTCCACAACCCCTCTGGACAGCCTGTTCTGGTGCTCTGTCACCCTCATTGGGAAGAAGTTCCTTCTCATATTGACGTGGAACCTTCTATGTTCCAGCTCACACCCACTGCCCCTTGTCCTATCACTAGATGACACTGAGCAGAGCCTGGCTCCATCCTCCTGACAGCCACCCTTCACATATTTATAGACATTAATGAGGTCACCCTTCCTCTTCTCCAAGCTAAAGAGACTATCTCTTCTCCACAAAGAAATAAATCATCATCCTGAAAATATATATGTAGAGATCTTCCCCAGCATTAGACATAACTATGACATAACTGTTAGAATGTCTGCTCTAATAATTTTCAGGAAGATTATTCAATTTATGGCAGATTTCTAATAACTTCCAGTTTATAATAGAATGCTTATTTTAGAATCATCTTTGCCATGTGGTTTAAAATTCTGCTTTTTAGCCAGTTATGTCTCAGGCTAAGAAAGTCAAGACTTTGAGGCTGCAGGCTCAGACAGAGCAATGTGCTGCATTGTGCAGCTGACTGGTGGGTTCACAGACAGCAGTGGATCAATGACTGGGTGTATTTGTGAGCAGACGCACCACAGACAGGGCCTTTCATAATGCTGCTTATGCAGCTCAAATCAAAGACATGCAAAACAGAAACGTGCTTCTGTCTTTGGGCTACTGGGTAGCAACAGTACAAAGACCTGTCTCAAACTAAATGTTTACAAAGGTGTGGAATCAGCACGTCATTCACCTGCCACCTTTTCTTCTGTTATGCCTGATGCTACTGCGTCATGTTCCTCCTAAGCCTCCTCCATGGGTGGACTGTTCCCAGAGCTCCTGGTTCCTCTCTGGCTGTAGCAGTAGCACTGTGGGTTTTCTTCCAGCAAAACTGCTCTTATTTGGCAGCGTTGTGACATCTATCACAAGGACTGAGAGCGAGGCAGCTTTGCTGCTCCGCCACGATCTTGAAACTTACCTCCTTGTACTGGGGAGCGGTTTTGACCTGAGCTAATGCGAGTCTTGACCTGTCTAAGAACAGTGAGAATCAAACTGCCATCTCTTGGGAGAGGCAGGTTTAGCAAAATAATCTCAAACTCATTGAATCACCATGGCAGCAGAAAAAGATATAGACTTCCACCGAGTGAAAGGATTTACTGATTGGAGGCAAGGACACAGGGCAAAAAAAGTCTTCTCCCACCCATCAATACTTCAGAAAGCAGCCCTAGAAAATAATGGGTGACTGAAAGGTGTATCATTGTGGCTGAGGAGAGTGCCATCAAACAAAGGTACCGGGCTTGGAGGGAGCCCAGGGGAGCTTATTCAGTATCTGTGTGTGCATGCAGAGGGGATTACCCGCACAGTGACTTTCTGCCTGAGACGCCTATTGCTGTGGCTGGGTCGGGGGAGTTTGAGAACAGCTAAAACATCTTGACTGGTTTGGTCCACTAATCACGCAGGGCAAGGTTGTGGCACCCTCACTAATACATTTAAATCAGGCTGGCTACCAAGGAAATAAGCTGCACAGCAAAGTAAACAGTGAAAGAATTCCGGCTGTTATCAGCTCCCCTCACATGCAGCCAAGTACTAATTGATAGGACAGGTACACTCCAGCGAGGTTTGGACACAGACTCGCTGTTTTCTTCACAGAAAAGTAAAGAAAAATGTAAATATTCAGACATCAGGCAATAAAAACATTAAGAAATCATCAAGATGCTTCTCTATTCCTAAGCAGCAGCTGCCCTCCTCATGAAATGTGGAACGAAAGGCTGAGGACACGCTGCCCGTCCTGCACGGGAACCACCACAGAACCTACACGTCATCCATGCAGCTGCACAACCTGCTCCATGCCGAACACCCAGCTGCAGTATTAACGTGTTCCTTCGAAATCCACATGAAACAAGACAACCTACTAAATGCAGCCCAGGAGTTCCTGACACTCGCACTGATGGACAAGAAAAGGGACAGACACCACTCGGGGCTCCCAATGCACATTCCTCCTTCGCAAAGACGCGTCAGTGACCCTTGTAACCCACCAATCTCTCTAAAACAGCAGCAGCGCTGCTGCTGCCACCACGGCTGGTGGTGCCAGGGAGCAGAGGGAGGGCACGGCTCGCAGAGGAAGGAACACACTGCAGTCTTGTATGGCGAGCATGTTCATTTTAATTGCTGGGGGAAAAACTGCTCTGCACCACCCACAGCTTGGGCCTGTGACTCGGTGGCACAGTCTGTCCCTGCACCCGCAATATGGCTCGCTTGGTATTTATTATTATTTTTTAACACGACTTTACAACGAGCAATTTAACGGTTTCCTTCCCTGCTCCCGAGTTCTCAGGGCATGTGTTTGCAATTTGAGGAGCCCGTTCCTCTGACCCATCACTCCTGCCAGTTTGGGAAGGAAATCACAGACTATTTCTTTGCTGCCCTGAGCTACTCCCCCGGGCAAGCGGCTTCCTCCCGTACCTGCCACGACAGTCATTCCCACACCAAGGAAGGGTTAAGAATCATTCTTTATGCGTAGGGGACTTGGTAAATCCAGCTTGGTAAATCACTTACAGTAAACCCAGGCTATTTTAAAACAATCACAATGCAAACCACCGTCGTGTTTTCCTTGGTGCTGGTGTGCAGCTGAGTGCTTCGCAGGCTTCCCCCGTCGAACAATTTTTTACTGATCTTGCCTTGTTTAAACCGCTTGGGTGCATGGCTCGATGGAATGCGCAGAGCAGAAGGAAACTTTGGGTTGAGTGCCCGATGACTGCTTCATGCCTCTGACCTACAGCATTATTAAAACACTACCGACTGGTTCTTGAGATCTTTCCGCTGCAACAACTTAAAAATAATTTGGATATCAGTTTTTTTGCTTACTGTTGTGTTGTGATTGTTGTCTCTGTTGCCACAAGTATGAATGTCAGGTAATGGGCACCATTCGTTTTTGTGGTTAGCCGTTTTCCTGGGGTGCTAGTGACAGGAGAAATGTATGCATTAAAACAGGCGTGATGGAAAGCAGCTCTCTTTATAATTTCAGCCCAGCTGCTGTATTGATGGATACAATCTTTACCACATGCTCCAGGTGGCTTCTAATGCCTGGCTCCCTGCAGAAACCTCTATTTACACATCTTAAACCACTTATTGGATTTGAACAGGATTTTTCAGCCTGAGTGCAGTAACAGTGTTCACTTATGTAATATTTGTAAATCCTGGCTTTACATTTCACTCACCAGTTTATCTTCAGAGGTATTCAACGGGGCCTTTCTGTGGTCAGATTCTGCTTTTCAGTGAAATCCTGTCAACTTGCGCAGCTACAAAGCGCATTGCTAAATTTATTTCCCATCATTGTCGGGGGTTTACAATGAGGTGTTACTCAATTAATCAGCCCGTGCTGAATGGCGCTTTTCTTTGTTACCAGATTTCATATAAAATTCATCTGAAAGCTTTGTATTCAGAGTTCATAAAGGTTAACCTTTATTCAGGGCACGCATCCCCAAAGGCTCTAATCAACTTGTCTACTGTTGTTTAAAACTTCACTCACTACTGTACCAGTTGCTTTGAATTATTGTGCTCGAGACTTTTATTTGGTGCCTGAGTGACTGAACTGGCACGCTGAAGGCTGCAGAATAAAGGGGTGCTGTAATTATGGATGGGTAGAGCAGCTTCTAATGGGTATAGGCTCCATCTTGTCACACACATCACGACTGTCCACCACACAGGCATGTGCTGTACGCTCCGTAGCCGTGCCATAGGACTTCCAGTGTTCTCATTCCCCAATAACTCTGTGCACAGCCCAGATCTCACATAACGTTTAAGTGACTTAATAATAAGTTAGTGCGCTAATTAGTGGAGACAACAGCGGACACCCATGATTTATAGCGAATGCCCAACAGATGATTACACTGCTGAACCACAAGTAAATCGTTTCAGCAGTGAGCCTTTACAATTAATTGCACATCAGTATTTTTATTTTGCTCCTTTATAGTAAAGGAAAAGGGAAAAGATGAAAATGCTCCCGTCGAAAGGTGGACCTTATGGTGGCTGCAGGTGTTCCTGCTGATAGAAGGCATTGGTATGCAGAAACAGAACCATTTTCTGATAGGATAAACTTCTATTCCCATCCTCCTTTGTTTAGTATGAAACATTATTCTCCACTTGAGTGATGTTTGCATTCCTTTCTGACGCAGTTGGTTTGATTTGTGACCTGGACACAATGACATACATACCAATGATCCACTACAAGCACTAACATTTCTGGGATTCTTAATGCTGGGAGTGCAGTGGGACAACAATCTGACTTCAGTATTTCTTTAAATTTCAGTGTAAATTGCACATCCCCCCCTTTTTTTTAAAACCCACTTGAAATCTCATAAAGATATTAAGCACATAAATTTAATATGAATGCAAGGCAGGTGGACTGACACAATAGATCTAAGGAAACATTAGCGCTCAGATTATTGACCCAAACGGCTGTAAAAAGGATTAGCATGACAGACTGTAACTGTTCCTCCCGAGCCTTTACAGTCTGCTGGGCCTGAAGTCCACTTTGCAGAATCTCCCAAGCAGAGAATGTTCTCCAAATTAACATGTTTTCTGAAATATCTTCTAAGCTACAAACCACACTTCAGCGGAGCCGGTTCATCCAGTGAGTATTAGGCAAACCAGAATGCAGATAGAGTGTAGAATAGAAGTCAGTAAATATTGGGCTTTGGAAATACACCAGAGCACTAAATACAGCAGTGTGCAAACTTAACAAAAGTATTTACTTGATATATTGGCCAAATCTGAGCTGAATGACACACAAAATATATAATTCACATTGAAAAACTACATGACTACTACCTTTAATACAGATTATTTTTGTGTTCTTAATTACCACAGTATAAAACCAGAATTAGTTTGATCCCTATATGTTAAACACTAACTACCAAGTGGAGGATTCAAATTAGTCACCTGGCGTCTCATGGCATCATTGACTTTTTCTTCAGCTTCACCAATTTAAAAACTTTCTCGCCTTCATCTTAGATAAGGCTAACTTGGCATTCTAAAGCAGCTTTTAATTTTCCATCTGGAACTTCTTCCAAAGCAAAAGTGGCCATTGTACTTCCAAGGGATAAAAGAAGGTGAAAAGCACTCTTAACCTTTCACTTGTTTTAATGTCTCAAGTAGTATGGGAAACTGACAGACAAGGAAATACGAGAGAGGGAAGGTGACATGGCATCTCAAAATGATGCAAAAACCCTAACAGCTTTACTTTTGCAAAAAATCTGCCTCTCCTTGAGAGAATTCGGTTTCTCCATTGATATATTGGAAAATTCAAGACTACCCATGAAAACCATTTTTCAACCAACACTACTGTAATCACAAGGCTGCTAATGACACGCTGTATAGCTTCAGGGCAAATCAATTAATCTGAACATCAATATCTCCATCTGTGAGATGAATGGAATAATTCTTCTCTTTTTCTTAATTAATTTGTAATGCTCTCTCTCCTTACTTGCCAAGAGCCCAGAGCACTCATCAGTGAGGACTGACCAGCAAGAGGCCGTGAACCCTCAGAAAAATGTCTCATCCAAAGTCTTCACAGACAATGGGGACCTCCTCTAGTGTGGGGATTCTGTCCTGCTTACCACAGGGTGACACCATCCCAAGGACTGCTGGCGGTGAGACTTCTCCCCATGACATACAGGAAGCCCAGTCTGACTGTGTGTTACCTGCCTTTGGCTTGGGGAGTGTTTGTTGATGAGGTTATACCTAGTGTCATCTTCATCACTGCACCGTGACTCTGATCAGGTATCAACATTTTTTATCCAGGATGACTTTAAAGGCTGCCAGACACAACCTCAAGCCGGCTTGGCCTCTCACGAGGTACTGACTAAAAGCCTGCCGAAGCTGATGGGCAGGGCTGTCACTGCAAATAGGGTCTGCAGCACTTCAGAACTATTAAAGCCAATTTTACTTGGGAGTCGTCTTTTCTAGGAGTTACTTATCAGTCACTCTGCTGGCACGTTGCAGTCGTATTGCTATTACAGCCTAGTCACAGTCCCCATTACATGACAGTTGCCTCAGAGTACAGCACAATCCCATTGCACTTACTTTATATTGACAGTTGTATGGTGCCACTGTCATATCACAGATATTTCCTTGTCATAACTGAGCGACATAGTCACATGACAGATACTTTTTTAGTGCATGCTGAATCTTTTGCATGGAAAATTCTGATAACAGCAGGCACTGCTTAGTTATCTCTTACCTATAGTTATGACAAAAACATTCTGTAGTGGTCACTTCTGCTGGATGCTTCGACTGCCACACAAAGAATGATGGAAAAGTTGCCATTGCTCACTACAGATCAAGTCTTGCGTGTTAGAATCACTTTAATATAAAACTAAAATACATGATAGTGTATTTTACAGATACTTCTGAATCTTACCGCTCAAACACTCTAAGCATTTCCTCTGGCATTCAAATTATTATCCTTATTAAAGCTGCGGGAATGATCAAGCATGTAATTCTGCTCGCGTGTTTTCAGAAACAAAGAATAAACTTTTTCAAAAGCATTTGCCATATAATTTGTCATTTCAATTTCATTACTCTTTGCAGCCACTGTTTTATATATAATAATTAACAGGGAAGCTGACTATCAACACAGTTCAAATGGCATATTTCTGCTCACTCACTGGCTGATGAGTTTGAGGAGAATCATAGAATCACAGAACCACAGATCATAGAACCATAGAACCATAGAATCATAGAATCATAGAATCATTAGGGATTGGAAGGGACCTCAAAAGATCATCCACTCCAACCCGCCTGCCACAGCAGGACCACCTAGACCAAGTTGAGGGTTTTAAATGTCTCCAAAGAAGGAGACTCCACAACCCCCTGGGCAGCCTGTTCCAGTGCTCCATCAACCTCACTGGGAAGAAGTTACTTCTCTATTTATGTGGAACCTTCTATATTCCAGCTTACAACCACTGCCCCTTGTCCTATCACTAGATGCCATTGAGAAGAGCCTGGCTCCATCCTTCTGACACCCACCCCTCACATATTTATAGACATCAATGAGGTCACGTCTCAGTCTCCTCTTCTCCAACCTAAAGAGAGCCAGCTCCCTCAGCCTTTCCTCATAAGGGAGGTGTTTCACTTCTTTTATCATCCTCATTGCTCTACGCTGGGCTTCCTCCAATAACTCTGATTCCTTCTTGAACTGAGGGGCTCAGAACTGGACACAATACTCCAGATGTGCTCTCACTACTGCAGAGAAGCCTTAGTATAACTGAAATTACTTTTAAGAGACAATGCACTGTGTCTTTAAAAAGCGATCCTTTTCGAGCTATTCTATCAGAAGAAAATTTAAATAAATAAAGAAAAAAAATGTATGGTCTGAATGAGAGTTTCTTTCAAGTGTTTTGTTAAACGGAGACTATGCAGAATGGCCATTACTATGCATTTATGTGACTATTACAAGAGCTTCTGTGCCCTGTGTTTCCATAACTAGACACCAGAAAAGAAATTCTGTCCTAATTCAAACCTGCCTCAAAACTCGTCACCTTAAAGTCATTTCACCCCAGATCCATCCAATAAATGCAAGTCCATTCTCTAGTCATATAAAATTTCCCAGCAATGAACTAATAATAATAAAATCACTCACAAATTATTTTCTTTGTCTGTCTTTTATACTGTAATGAACTATTGATTCTATGAGTAAGTGTTCCATATTCCTGTCCAAATAATCTTGGGAGTCATTATACAAGGACTGGCCCTTGTCCCAGGTTCCCAGCTCTACATTTGGACTTCATTACTGTTCCTACACATTGTAGAGGCTGGCACTGCTCTTGAAGTTCTGTGTAGCAGAAAAATTTCTTCTTAGCTGTAAGCAATCTTTGCTGAAGAGAATTTATGTTTCTTTCTGAATTGTAAGACACAAGGAAAAACCCCTCATTTTATGTCTTTCAGTAACGACTGAAACCATAACTATGTTCAAGTTTTCTGAATGTCAACACATTTTCCAACTGGATTTCCCAAAGAGCTGACTATTTGCTTTAAATGACCTCAAAGACAGGGCTGTTGCTCTTCAGGAGATGTCACTGTAGACTCAAGGCAGAAGTTCACCGTGGTCGATGTCGTACCTTAATGCGACTGCTCTTGGAGGAAGACAGATCCTTAAAACAGGCTGCCACACTGATTCTCCCTCCTGCCCATTGCTCTGCCATTGTCTTCTAATCGTTCACCTGCTGTACTTCAGATGTGGTTCTTTAATTTTTTTCCTTGATGTCTCTCCTAGTAAAATGCTCTTGTTTTCAAAACAATGTGCTGAAATTCTATTATCCTTCATAAAATGAAAAGACACAGGATGCCCTCAGGAACACCACCACTGATGTCAGGGGAGCAATACAGACCTTGCTGGACTTGACTTTGAAGACCAAATTTAAAATTATGATTCCTCTGGTTCTGACAGAGATTATACTCAAGTGTGACAGCACCAGTTGTATGAAAACTGGAGTATTTTTACAATCAAGATCCAATTTTTGCATGCAAATCCAGCATGAACCTGAACAGGTTTTGTATCTGGGTACTTTATAGACTGTCTACCTGTGCCAGTGCTTAAAATTGACATATGAACATTATGTGCCAGTGCAGAGCCACATTAAACAAGAAGCCTGATGTTCTGCTGATAGTCTAACATTTACTATAGCTGATACCTTTAGCACTCACACTCATTTTCAGCACTGCAACACGCTGGTCTCTTGAAACAAAAAACTGAAAATTAAGTATATTGCAAAATAAAATCATCTTAGTGCAAAGTCAAAGTAGAAAAGAATCACTAAATAATTACATTTTAAGAAATAACCAGAAGAAAAGTAACACATTAGCCTACAGAATAGAGGCTATATTAACACAGATAAGAAGAGGAATCTGAACACCCACAGAAGAGTTCACAAGCTGTCCTAGCTTTATTTCATTATTATGAAGGCGCAGATAGTATCTGATGAGGAATGAGCATAGAAATCTAAAATCTATTTGCACGGCTATATGACTAAAATCATAATCAGCCAGACTGTGCAGAGCTGCCAAGTGAAGGCTTTTGTAATTTCCCTCTTCACAGCACACCGCATTCACGTACTGCACAAGTTCTGTACATGGAGCAGATCTGCAGCCATTCAGTGGCCTCCAGCCTCACGATTTTTCCCAGAAAGCAAGATGCAACAGATGTACCTACAGTCTTGTTTTGAAGCTTTACATTGTGGGGCAGATTTTGTGCTAAACAAAACCTATGTTTTCTTAGGCATCTGTTTTGATTTGAATTTGAGTGTGTTTCTTGCCTGTGGCATTGGGTAGTTGCTATGGCAACTCGTGAAATTTTCTTCAACTCTGCAGAACAGTATGACTGGTTTGGAGTTTCTGGTTTCCTGCTTCCTGCTCCTTCTTCACTTCATGCTTGCCTTCGTTTGGAGAGACACACGGCACTGGACTGAGCACAACAGACATCTTGCCCTGGGAGCATGGTGAATGGAGAGAGAGAGGGAGAGACAGTGGAACCTCAAAGATCAGCAGAGGGAAGATTTCACCTGCAATGTATTGATTGCTGAAATTGTGAGTCTTTCCTTCATTAGTGGTCCCTAGGAATTGGCACACTGGAAATCGAAGACTGACTTGAAGGCGCATGGAACGGGGAACAGGACCTTGAAATGCCCGCTGATGCTGAGGGATGTTTGTAAAGACTGAGTGGACTCTACATTTCCACAAGGCAAAAGAAGTCTATTCCCTTTGAGGGGCTGGAGATAGCATTTTGGCCCAGTTATGTAAGAACATGTGATTAATCTCGATACGTCTTCATATTGGGGTTTTTATGTGGGGTGAATTAAACGTGCCTTTTGTTTTTCCCCAAATCGAGTAAATTTTTGGTCTTGCCTGCAATTTATAACTGGTTTTTGAACCTTCCTTGTTTTGTTTTTATTTCAGCCCATTAGCTAAATTAATTGATTAATTTCATCTCAGAGCTGACCAACTGATGACATCAAATGTTGAGACAGGCAGGAGTTGAGATAAGGGCTTGACAGCATCAAACATTCACATCCAAAATTCAGACCTGATTCTGTGACTTGTCGTGCGGTCAGCGCCGGCTCAAAATAAATTGTAGTGAAGCCTTTCAGAATTATCTGGACCTAGATATCATTTTCCTAGCACTTCAAAAAAAACTCCATATATTTTTTTTCTTACTTTGAAGGAGAATGGTTTGAAAGCATCTGTTTTTCATGCCATCACGCTTTTTCCATTTAAAGAGCAAAACTAGAAATATATAGCGGAACTAATATGGGCCACAGCCTTTTTACACTTGTGTGTACTATCTGCAACTGGAGCAATAAAACTTTCAGAAAACAAACGACCTTTTTTATGTCGACTTTTATTTGTCTGCCATTCAAATAATAAAGCAAGTCTATAAAATGGCTCTACTCTGTAACTTGTGAAGTTAATCCAACTCACCAAAATAATGAAAGAACAACGCTCTTTTAAAAATAGATCCGGTTCTTGCTTAATTAAAGAAGTTAAATACATTCCATGGCAATGAGGCACTTCACAGCAACTCACAATTTATTATCTAGAATTAGCCACCAGGTGAAAGAAAAATTAAGGTAAATGCTGAGTGCTCTGGATTAAGGTAGTAGAAGTGTAGGATGCTACTCGTTTATTTGGTTGTTATTTTTAAACCATGCTGTTGATTATGTTCAAGCAATTATGTACAAAGACAAATCGTTGCTTGGATGTTTTCTGTTGATGTGGATCATTTAATTGTATTTCTTGTATGTATTTCAAAATAAAAATGCAGTGAAATATATCAAATCAGAAATGTTTTCATTGTTAAAATGTTATTTCTGAACAGTTTGTGCATTGACAATGCCGCGAGCAGGATTTTACTTCTCATCTGACATAACATGATTCATGTCTTTACTCTGGTGTAATACCTCTGTAGAGGACCAGTATAACTGTCACACACTCTACAACAAGGAAATACCAAGCAAGAGCCCTGATGCTCTCTCTAGGTCCACAGACACTAACAGGATGGCTGGCCAGCACACCCGAAGTATATTATAGAATCATAGAATTATTACGGACTGGAAGGGACCTCGAAAGATCATCTAGTCCAATCCCCCTGCAACAGCAGGATCACCTAGACCAAGTCACACAGGAAAACATCCAGGTGGGTCTTGAACATCTCCAGTGAAGGAGACTCCACAACCACCCTGGGCATCAGGTCCAGCCATAGAATCACAGAATCATTTAGGTTGGAAAAGACCTTGAAGACCATAGAGCCCAACCATTAACCCAACTGTCCCAAGCCCATGGTACACATTCATGTACTAAACCCTGTCCCTAAGCTCCAGGTGTCCACAACTTTGAAACACATCCAGGGATGGCAATTCAACCCCCTTCCTGGGCAGCCTATTCCAAGGCCTGAGAACCCTTTCAATAAAGAAGTTTTTCCTAATGTTTAACTTAAACTTCAACACATCCAGAGATGGAACAGTACACCAGCATCTCCACTTCAGTCATCAGCAGTATACATTTTTATCCATGACTTATTTTCTCATGTTATGTCCCAACTACCCACTGCTTCTTCAACATACTTTGAGCAGAAGCCTTCAGTGAACAAATCCACCACTTCTCTGACTCTGCCCATGACAATGTGCACTCACTGTGTCTGTGGGACTAGCTGTCCAGAAAGTTGATAAGAGAGATCATCTAGGCAGACCTGAATGAAGCAGTTTAATAAATGAAGTAGCTGTCCTTCATACGGGCTGTGTATCCTGATCACCAAACACACCTGACTAAATATAACCACAATTCCATCCACAGAAAAGAACACCCCATGTACCCAAAAGCAAGATTAGGCATTTGGTAAAAAAAATGACCAGAAATTGGAGGTTGTCCTCCCTTTGCATTATGATGACACCATGAGTGTGCACTGTGGAATTTTCCTTAGCTATGTGCACAAGTATGCCCAAAGGAGTCCAAAGTTTGAACGAGGCAACGCAGTGATTTACTGCTGGTTTTCTCTCTCACTAGGAAAGAAGCATGGGGTGGATCAGGGAATTCCACTGTGGTTTTGTAAACATAGTTTTAGGTGAATTGTGAAATAACATCTGGATATGAGAGGGACAAGTGAAAGAGGGAGCATACTAAAAGGTGTAAGTAGGAGTCCCAGTGCAGATTTCAAGTTCATGGTGGTATTGTATGTGGAAAAAAACTAACAACTGTGAGTCCAAGAGGAAATAAAACATTACTGAGACAAACGCGTCAGGATGGAGATAATCAAAACAGATGCTCTTATTCACTAACTTAGTGCAGAAATTATCCAGTGCCTGAGAAATGGGGACTTCCATGGACACTATCATGGCATCACAGAAGTTCCTACTCTGGAGACATTCAAAACCTGCCTGGATGTGTTTCTGGGTGACCTACAGTAGGTGATCCTGCTCTGGGAGAAGGGCTAGACTAGATATCTTTTGAGGTCACTTCCAGTGCCTAACTGTCTGGATTCTGTGATGCTGTGAACCACAGTTGGTGTTGTAGTTCAGCCATCATGATCAATTGGAATGACAAGATGCAGAATGTGCGCACAAATGAAAAAAAAAACCAACTAGAACCTTCTTTACGCAGCAAATCGTTCAATGGAAATCTCAATGAATGGCACAAGCATGGCGAATTACATGGCAAAAGTTCAAGACCAGTAATGGCTGGTACATACAGCTGATGTTTCTCCTACACAGAAGGACTTTGCCAACACCTACCTTTGGAATTCACCAAAAAATTCATTGCATTCCTACAACACATGATTGGATTGCATAAAGGTCAAGATCATCTGCTGAGCCAAATGGGAAATGCAGATGAGACACCAGTTCCCTTTGATGAGCCATCCAATAGCATCATTGAAGAAACAGGCACAGAATCCATCATCATCAAAACTTTGGGGAATGAAAAAATGTGCACTACAGTAATGCTGGCAGCGTTAGCAGATGGTATAAAATTGCCACCGTATGTGATCCTGAAGCGGAAAACAATGCTGAAGGACCAGCTGCCTACTGGAATAATTGTTAGGTGTCAAAACCAAGGATGGATGTCTACAGACTTAATGAAGGAGTGGATGAACATTGTTTGGAACAAGAGACCAGGTGTGCTGGTACGCAAAAGGAGAATGCTTGTCCTGGGTACATTCGAAGGGTATCTAAGAGCAGCAATGAAGAATATCATTGGAGAAATTAATGCTGCTCTTGCAGTTGTACCAGGTGGAATGTCACAACTACAGGTGCCTGATGTAGTAGAGAACATGCCTTTAAAAGAGTATTTGTAGCCCTTATGGCTCTTGGCAGGGAACCCTGCTGCAACTCTTGTAGGAAAGATATGGAACTCCTGGTGCAGCACTGCTTTGTCATTGGATTAAGACAGCATGGGATCAGATTAATCCAGAAGTTGTCACCGAATGGTTTAGGAAACGCTGTATTTCAAATTTCATGAGAAGAGCCAACGATGATTTGAGTTCAAAGAAGCAGCTGAAGTGGTGAAGAGACTAGGAGTGGGGAAGAAGTCAAAAAAACATTGAAGTTATGGAAATTTTGGCGCCAGGCGAAAAGTCTAACCTGCAATAGTAACAAACCACAAGAGAGGAAAGCAGACCAAATCCAGTCAAATCATCTGGGAGAAGTTTCTGTTCTTACTGGATGTTGGTTACAGACACATCATAAATGTTTTTATTTATAACTTTTTTCATTAGGGATGATGATATTTGAAATTTAGCGTCATTGTCCTTGGGTAATAAGAGATATTGCCTATAACTTGGAAATGCTGGGGAACAGTTGCAATAGGCAATGGTCTGAGAAAGCAGAGGAGGAAATCTGAGGGGACGGTGAAAGGAATTTATCTCCAAATTATTTATCAATCTGTTATGTAAATAGAACATTTGTCGAATTATACAGAAAAAAAATAATCCAAACAAACCACTTTTCAATTGGTTCTGCTGCTGGACTGAATGATTAATTCCCTGAGCTCAGAGAAGACAAGGAGGAGGGTCTGTTGTGAATAAGGGTTCAAATTCTGGCCCAATGGTTTTGTTCCATTGTTGACACTCAGGAAAAACCAAGAAAATAACCCAAATACTGCTTTGGGAACATTTAATATGAGATACTAAAAAGTCAAGACATCTTGGCTCTCCACACTGAATTTGAAAACCAACAGAGTTGTGCTCACCTCCACCTCTTAAAATCTGGACATCTGGAGTATCACAATGATGTTTTCAGATCAGACTGCTTCAGAGGCAGATGGAGAAGGAAGTTATCTCCAAGACTTCAATCTTCATTGGTGCCTTGCCAGAAGAATTCCAGATCTTGTGTGATAATACACTCATTGTGATAAGGCTGTTGTCTACAAGCAGCGAATCCAGAAGGTTAGAGTTGAAAGCCATGAATATCCACTCCAGGAAATCAACAACCAAGGAACACCCAAGAGCTGTGCTTTAGGAAAGTTTATAAAACAGAGGCCAACTTGAAATTCAACACATACATGTGCTAGGACAGGACTTGTGAGGCAGCCAGCAGTCTCCTGCTGCAGAGAGCACTGTGCAGATGTCTGCACTGGAGAAAGTGGGGCAGAGATACCATCAACAAGGTCAAGATTGAGTCACACATTAGACAACAGTCTTTCCACTGACTTCAGTGGGGTTTGGATCAGGTACCCTGCAAATATTTGCCTCTTGATCAGCCTTTCATTTGTTTTTTATTAAATATGGGTGCTGACTATACAGAAGCCAAGAAAATATCAGGAGGATGGAGCTAGGATCTTCTCCACGTCATCTGGTGATAGGGCAAGGGGCAATGGCTGTAAGATGGAACATAGGAGGTTCCATATAAATATCAGAAGGAACTTTTTCACAATGAGGGTGACAGAGCACTGGAACAGGCTGCCCAGGGGGGTTGTGTAGTCTCCTTCTCTGGAGACATTTATCTGCACAGGATATGTTCCTGTGCAACTTGGTCTAGGTGATCCTGCTGTGGCAGAGGGATTGGACTAGATGTTCTTTGGAGGTCCCTTCCAATCCCTAATGATTCTACAATCCCTAATGATTTTATGATTTTATGATTTTATGAAAATTCAAGGTGGTTCTCAAAAGCTGATGGCTTTGTCTTTCTTTTTGTAATGATGGCTCCAAAACACCACTGAGGATTTAAGAATGTAAGTCTACAGCTTCTAAGCAGGTCAGTCTCCCCGATGTTCTGTGGTGGAGCTGTAGAAATCACACAATGGCTGCCACTGTTTTTCAGATATGTAATAAACCTGGTTCAATGATTTTCTGACAATTCTTTACCAAAATTGTTCAGGCAGCCTGAGTCCTTCCTTCAGAAAAAATAAAAATTAATTTAAAAAACAGTAAAAAAATAATGCTGTATGGATTCAATTTGGAGTCAATAAATTGTTGATTAATCTGACTCACGGTGTGTATAAACTCAGGCTTAGCTCTAATGGTAATCATCTCCAGAGTGCCATACAGCTGCATACTTTCATTTCACACCAAGGGAGCAAGGATTAAATCCCTAAGGGAGAAGACATATAAACAGTTCTAGTCTTTGCAACGAGCCCAGTCCCCATGGCAGCATGTTTGTCTATACAGCATGTAAATGTGTGGAGAGGGAAGAGGGACTGGTTTAAAAACAACTAAATGATGTTCACGAGGTGAACGGTGCAGCCTGTAAGACAACAGGAATGGGAGGCAGGAACCCAGCTGGAGCAGGGCAGGAAGTTTACCAGGGTGCGCTGCAGCGTCCAGCACCTTCCCTGGCCACACTCAGGTGGTCTAGCGTAGAATCTCACTCCTGCTCTGAGTGACAACATATGTACAGTGACAGTCTGAGCCAGTGAGCTGCTACGTGCAGGCTGCTGATAGCCATGAACTCCTCACAACTACGCGTGTGCGTTGTACGCCGACCTAACCATGAAGTGGTTCCATAAAACCTGGCTTTACTCAGACCTTTGTTTTCCATCACATAATCTTCCCGAAGCTGCCCCAGGATCTCTGACACGGCAGTGTTAAACGCAGTGTACTTGTAAAGCTTTCTTTTTACTTAAAGAATTTTAATCCCATTTATTGGTAACTAGCTTTTAAAATGACATTTTTCCTCGCTGCATTTAGCTTAGTCCAAGGGGAAAAAAAAAAGAGAAAAAAAAAAAAGATGCCAGATGTCACAGGGCCAATAAGCAGGTGGGCTGAAGCTTCTGTACCAATTCAAACTGGCACCGCATCAAACCTGGTGGGTATAACCTTTAATTCAGTGCTTCCCTGGCACCAGATCTAGTGCCATCTGCTCAGCTTTGCTAAGCTGTGCTTGTTTCTGTGCAGGGACGATGCCAACAATGCAAACTGTCTCTTCCATGTGCAGGGAATCATCGGTGCAACTAGTTTTTCAAGACCCATATGGTAGCATCTGCAAATGTACACTGTCAGCATTGCTACTCGCACCACCCTTCGCGTTTAAGAATGGAAGGAGAGAGCCCGGCTTTGCAATTCACATCAAGCGGAAGGGATATTCTCTTCCCCTGTGCTCTGCTTCTTAAGGGCAACACCCCAAAGAAGGGAGCATGTAGCTTTTAAAGAGGAAGAGATTAATAAATCAGGCATGGGAACTGGAGGAAATCAAGCAACAGCTGGAGAAGAAAAAGAACGATTTTGTGGAAACACTCTTGACTTGTTGCCGGCAAGCTTTCCGGGTATAGGTAAAGCCAAAAAAACCAAGTTGCCCAAACCCACTGCCTGCACTATTAAGCAATATTTTGTTTTCATAAGAAATGATTACTTGCAAATACTCCCTCTTGTGATCAAAGCTAGAAAACCAATGGAATCATTTCCCACTGGTTCAACTCTCTCTGACTGACGTTGTCCGAGTGTTACAAACAGCCCGCGTCACTTGGTCTTGCAAAAGTGACGGTTGTCCTTCAGAGACATCAAGAAAAGTCTCATTCATCTCCTGATGAGGCACTGCATGTGCTGAACTTCAATTTTCATTTCATTGCCCATGAGAAGAGGACAGACGCAAAGGAGGTATTTGTTTCTCCTGTCTCAGTTGATATATCTCAAAATCACATGGATTTGTGACTCTTCAAGTTAATAAAGGAGTATTCGAAAAAACAATAAGAAAGCTCCTTTTTCTGATCATAGTGACTTCACTGAGTTTAAAAAAATATTTTTTGTTTAATGTAAATAACAGAATCATAGAATCATTAGGGACTGGAAGGGACCTCGAAAGACCATCCAGTCCAATCCCCCTGACACAGCAGGATCACCTAAACCAAGTCACACAGGAACATCTCCAGGAGGGTTTTAAACATATCCAGAGAAGGAGACTCCACAACCTCCCTGGGCAGCCTGTTCCAGTGCTCTGTCACCCTCACCATGAAGCAGTTCCTTCTCATACTGATGTGGAATCTCCTGTGTTCCAGCTGACACCCATTGCCCCTTGTCCTGTCATCAGATGACATTAAGAGCCTGGTTCTATCCTCCCAACACCCACCCTTCACAGATTTATAAACATTAATAAGATCACCCCTCAGTCTCTTCTTCTCCAAGCTCAAGAGACCCAGCTCCTCAGCCTTTCCTCATAAGGGAGGTGTTCCACTCCCTTCGTCATCTTTGTGGCTCTGCACTGAGCTCTCTCCAGCAGTTCTGCATCTTTCTGGAACTGAGGGGCCCAGAACTGGACGCAATATTCCAGATGTGGTCCCACCAGGGCAGAGTAGAGAGGGAGGAGAACCTCTCTTGATCTGCTAACCACCGCTCTTGTGATTCCCTTCTGCCTTGAGCTTCATCCACTGACCAAAAGTAGTTTCTGGAAATTATGAGGTTTATGCAGCCTCTGCTTTAGACTTTCCAAAATGCTGATTTAAATGCATACTTATACCTAAAAAGCAAAAATTAAGTACATAATCAACGTTTTTAAGGGCTGTTAAACTGCATTTTTTTGCTTAACCCCAAAGAGATGCTTGCCTTGCAAAGTCCATTTTAGTCCCCAGAAATGCCACCTAAGTCCTCATGCAGAAAATGCAAGCTTGTGAAAATCCAGCCATATCTCTTAGCTGATATTTAGCTTTCACAGAGACATTAATTACGCCCCTAGGCACACCCTGTGCAAAGGCAAGTCCTAAATTCAGTGTTCTGGTGCTTCGCTGAGAGTTTGCTGCTAGCATGATACTCGTCGTTGACCTCACTGTGTACTAGATGTGGTCCACTATTGATTTTGGTCTGTCAATCACTGCAGAATAACACCTCACAAATCAAGTATCAGGAATGGTAGATCACAGTTTTGATAAAGAGAAAATGCTTGTTAGAGAAAAAAATAAATCAGGAGAGTAGCAATTAAATGCCCAAACTCTGACCCATTTATGCAGATTTACAGAGCTCTGGTTGTCCTCCCCGGATAGCCTGGGCAAACTGAAAGGAACCACAGTGACTTATGCATTTCTGCAGGAGACAGAAACTGTGAATGCACCTGGATTTGCTTCTGCTTCTAGTAATTACCACATACAGTGCACGTGGAGAGCCAGAGTCATCAGAGACCCTCAGTCCTGAGACACGAGAGACCATGTCTCTGAAGGATCCCAGCCCTTAAGACCTAGATCCTGCAAAAGTTTCTGTTCATGCATCAGGGAATTCCAACACAAACAGCTGCCAACCCTTCGTACTTCTTGCTCACTGATATTTACTGGACATCTCTTCAAATGCTCGTTCTTTTCACACACAACAACATTAGTTATTGTTTTGGTATGTCTTTCAAATGTCTCTCCTTGTGCTCCAGTTCATTTTACTTTGGGCACCAACAAACAGTTGTAATTTGCTAGAGAGGTTTTGCTGTTCTTTGTTCTACTGAGGTTGCTGGGGTCATGGGTTTGAACCCCATGTAGGACATCTTGAGACAGTACTGTAGGCTTACCCTGCTTCAGCAGCAGGGGTTGGACTTAGATGATCTTTTGAGGTCCCTTGCAACCTCTAGCATTCTGTGATTCTGTGATTCTGCTCCTGAACTTTCTTCTGGATGCTCTTACAGATACCACTGCAGTGCTTGAATCAACAGAAAGCCTTCACGAGCTCCTTTGTTAAGCTCCTTTGTTCATGTATATCACATTAGGGATTGGAAGGGACCTCGAAAGATCATCCAATCCAATCCCCCTGCCAGAGCAGGATCACCTAGACCAAGTCGCACAGGAACACATCCAGGGGGGTTTTAAACATCTCCAGGAGACTCCACAGCCTGCCATGGGCAGCCGCAATAACACTCTTGGTTTGGCCAGTTTGCTTCCAGGGTCCTCGAGGCTCAGCAACAGAGCGCTGCACGCTCCGGAGTAAGGAATGATCAATAGAACATCCCTCTCAGTATTGTTGTCTATCTCTGTTAAGTCAACAGATTCATAACACATTATTTACTTCTTTTTTGTCAGCAAGAGCTTAACCCTGGATCATCTTATCTTATAAGTGGATAAAACCCCCACAGAACCAAACAGAACAGAGCAGACAAGGAAAGGCTCTCAGCCCAAGCTGTGCTAGAGCACCAGACTGGCATTTCTGGTGCAGGGGTAAAACCCTTCGGTGTTTCTCACACCCTGGGGAATGCTGTTCCAGTGCACTTTCTTCAGGGGTGAGGTAAAGCACACGCAAGAAACAGAGTCTGAGCTTTGTGAGTTTGGAGCACGGCGAGGCTGGCTTCCTGCAAGCAGGGCTGACCTTTCCAAAGTACTTCTGCCGTACCAGTGGCTGAGTAATCTGAGAGACAGACATAGAACACGTAGAAATAAATGAATCACAGACAGGAACACGAACGTTTCTGCGCAGGATACAACTCTTGCAGCGTGTTAGCTCTTTCTGCAGAGAATGTATGGAGAACACAACAGAGCTGCACTGACAGCTCCAGTCATCTGTGCTGGCTCTGCCATAACTTCATCGATGTGGAGTGAAGTCTATCTTCAGCAATGTCTGGAATGTTCCCACATCTGCTTAATTTATTCCAGAAATGCCAGCAGTGTCACAAAAATGTTCATCTGCACAGGCCTGTGCAGGGTCTCAGGCTCTAATAAATATCACCACTTATTAATCAGAGGCATTAATTTTTGTGTGTTTAAACAGATTAAAACAACGGACAACAACAGAGACAAGAAAAGTATAATCCCCATTGCCACTGCATTCACATTTAAACAGATGTTTCCTTTCCTTGTTTTATAGACTGGAAGAAGTAAATTAGTTGCAGAGTTTGACAACACATTTTTTACAGCAGCTTACAAACTACTTAAAATCACTAAGCAGGAGCATTAGCATTGCATTTGCTCCAGGGCTACCATAGTGGTGAAATAGGCTTGCAGGAACTTCCCTAAAGCCTATGAATGATTCAAACCCACTTTATATGCAAAATCATATACACACATGCTCCTTCTTAGATATTACATGGCATGCCTGTCTGTGAGAAGGAATACCCACCAGCACCCAAAGCACAGCCTTTGTTTTTACAGAGTAGAATTCCAGCTCTAAATGGGTTTAGACACGGGATCTGCCAACCATAGGAACATATATCTGTGCTCGAAGAATTAATACTGGGATTGTAAAGCAAAAGCCAAAGGCAAAATAGAGCCAATAAATAAAAGTACCAGAAAACCAGGAGAGGCTGTAGTGTCCTAGCACAACTCAGAATCACAGAATCACAGAACATTAGGGATTACATGCTTAACCTGCATCAATTTTTAGACAACCAGGTATGTATTGATCTTATCAGTATGTGATTACACTGCTGTATCAGTCCTAGCTGGCAAAACCAGCCCCTGCTTACTTAGTTCTTAACTGTGCCTCACACCGGCGTGCTTTCCGTCCCTACCCCAACACAACGATGTTATCAAACCAACCCTGGAACACAAATATCAACACAAAAATATTTAGACACGCGTCCTGAAGCACGTGAGATAAACCACAGACAGAGCGACTAGAGAGCTCCATGGTATTGAAGTGCAATCAATAACTTTTTTCTTCTAAGATGGGAAGTTGGCTACTCCAAACAGTTCATGCCCTTTTATTACCTCTTTTGCCTTTCTCAAGTTTGGAACTCCAGGACAGCATCAAAGAACACGCAGACAAGGAAAAGTCTCTGCGCTGCATGGAAGAGCTTTTTAAGTGCAAGGAGGAGAGACACTCTGGAAGTGCAGTAGGACAGCTGCCTCAGAGAAGTCTTCAAACAACGAGTAAAGGGTGGGTGTCAGGAGGATGGAGCCAGGCTCTGCTCAGTGTCATCTAGTGATAGGACAAGGGGCAGTGGGTGTGAGCTGGAACATAGGAGGTTCCATATAAATATCAGAAGGGACTTCTTCACAGTGAGGGTGACAGAGCATTGGAACAGGCTGTCCAGAGGGGTGTGGAGTCTCCTTCTCTGCAGATGTTTAAAACCCACCTGGACATGTTCCTTGGGCAACTTGGTCTAGGTGATCCTTCTGTGGCAGCGGGATTGGACTGGATGATCTTTTGAGGTCCCTTCCAACCCCCAATGTTTGGTGATTATGTGAAACTCAAGTAGGCTAAATCCATGGGCAAACACATTCTCCTTTATCCACCTCTGATGAACCTCAACGCATTGCCCTAGTGGGACACAAGACACATGAAAATACAATCAACATCATTTAGGACAAGCTGAAGTCTTTGGAACAGAAAATCAGGAGAGCCATGCATGAGAACACCATCTTAAGAGTGATAGTTGAGGAAAGGCACGGACTAGATGACTTTTGGAGGTCCCCTTCAGCCTGAGGTATTGTGTGATTCTATGGTTGAAGGTACAGCAGGAAAACAAAGACAGGGAAGTACGGGCCCGGCTAGTGCAAACAGTGACACTGGTAAAACCGCCCTGATCTACCACCATCTCTGGATTTGAACTTTATATTACATCTAAAAGAAAGGCAAAAGATAAACAGCGTGTCCTCAGTTTGGATGAAAACGTAATACTCAGGAAATGAAAACTGAAATCTGAAATAAAAAACCAAGTGTCCCACAAAAGCATAAATGCAGATCACATCCCTGCGATGCTAAATGCCAAAACCCTGGCGTGACTCCAGCCCTGCCAGCTCAGGGGCTGCAGGGTACGCAGTGCACACACACACTTCCGTGATGCTCTCTCCCGCAGCCTGTACGTGTTCAAAGAGCAGCAGCACTGAAAGGAAAAGGAAGTTGAAGTGCACTGTGGCTGTAGTTCCAAGACGGGGCCAAGCAATCACCTGTAAAAATGATTTTTCAAAACCCCGACAGTGATAATGACAAAACAGGAAAAGAAATGGAAAAGCTGCTAAGTGGTGCACTCTGAAAAGTCTCAGCTGAATTATGATAAGTATGTATTAGCTGCAGTGTGTTTATCTGTGTCCACAAGAGAGGATTAGCTGCAAACATTCCTCTGAGATAAACCAGAAATATTTGGTGCTGGCACTATTTAATTTTCGTGATATGCAGGTGTTTGGTGCATGTGTGCAGCTTCCTCCTTGGTTCTGATCCAGGTATTTCCACCGAGGGTGTTTTACACACGGTGTGTAACAAGGTGCATAAAATAACAGCAAACGCTGAGTGCACGCAGCAAAAATAGCTTTACTCACATCGAAGCTCACAATAGATTTGTGTGTTAAGGGCAATGAGAAATTACTCACCTTGCCAGAAAAACCTGAGGTCACTGAATTTCACCCACCCCGAGCTGGCAGGCATCCCCACAGGCTGTATATTGCAATGTTTCTTGCAGATGGCCAAGAGCATATCTACCCTGCTTCTGATAGCACGGAGGAGGTGGTGTTAGTAGGGATCTAGGGCAACTAGGAGATGCAGTTCTGGTCCTCCACATTGGCTGGTATCATAGAATCACAGAATGGTTTGGGTTGGAGGGCTCCTCAGAGATCACCTAGGTCCACCCCCCTGCCATGGGCAGGGACACCTCTCAACAGACCAGGCTGCCCAGAGCCTTGTCTAACCTGGTCTTGAACACTTCCAGAGAGGAGGCTTTCACAACCTCCCTGGGTAATCTGTTCCAGTGTCTCACCACCCTCACAAGGAGGAATTTCTTCCTAAGATCTAATCTCAGCCTCCTTGCTTTTAGCTTGAAATCATTCCTCCTTGTCCTGTCACTAGACTCCCTTGTAAAATGACCCTCTCTAGCTTTCCTGTAGCCCCCTTTTGCAGTGTGTCTGTGCTGCACCAGAACTCTTCACCCAAGCCCACTGCTTCTGTCCAGTTCTAGATGGCTTCATGCCAGGTCAAGATCTGCTTTTTGTCACTTCCCACCTCTTCTTATTCCCAAGCCCTATAGCTCAGCTATTCTCCAAGGACTCAGCTTTCCTAAACCTCCTGATGAACTGGGGAGCACAGAACTGGATGCACTATTCCAGATGTGGCCTCATCAGGGCACACTAGAGGGGGAGGAAAACCTTCCTCAAACTACCAGCCACATTCTTTGATGTCCCCTGCCAGACATGTTCCCTCACATGTTCCCTCCCTGTCTTTTTTCCTCATGAAGTAAATACATTTAGATCTTATCTTCTTACAAAATCAATCCATCCATTTCCCCAATAATAGTTATTCAGTTTGAATTCACCTTTCTTAATAGAGGTGATCAGAACTGCTAAAACCTCTCTGTATGCTCACAGTGGTAACTTTAGGCTGGGGCATGAGGTTCAGCTGACCTACATGAGGCCTGGGCTTGCCACCTTCTCAAAAGCACCCATTGGATATCTCTGATGTACCCTGAAACTGCTGAGGGCACTGTGGTTCCTCCCTTCCTCTGCTATTTCCTGCCATTGAGCTTATCTGAGAAGTTCTGTTGATTTGCCCCTTTAAGCGACTGACCTGGCACATTTTGCTCTCCAATTACAGCTCTTTTCTACTATTTCAGTCCTTTAGGTAACACAGATCTTCCTGCATTACGCTTCGATCCTCCAGATATTGACAAAGCCTCCAATTTTTTCTCATTACCACACCGCTACTCTTTATGCCTTTGTCATTACTAAAGCTATTAGGGAAAGGTATGGGGAGAAGAGCTGGTTACCAGAGGGAAAGCCAGATCACATCATTTACTGTACAGCAACTGCCCACATGCACCCTCCTGCTTTTAGTGTAACAGAGGAGCTGCCTTGTATTTATTGTGGGGTACTGAGGGGCAAGTGCATTCAGAGCAATTGCTGCACTTACACTATAAACTCACACTCTAGCCCATGACGGTCATGACAATTGATTAGGTCTCCTTAATCAGTCCCTAATGATCCCTTAAGACTTCAGGATACCTCCATCTAGCCTGATGATGCCCTTTAAGCACAAGCCTTTGCATTATTATCTTGCTCTCAGTCAGCTCTTTACCTATTTTATAAGTTTCCTGCTAATCCCCATCCCCTCCAGTGCAATTAGTAAATTCCAGCGGAGCCCTACACTAGATGCATTACCGAAGTCCAAGCAGGTTTGACCTACCTTACTTCTGAGTTAAGTAAGTCAATTATTTCACTGAATAACGATATCAAGCTAGTTCTGGTAAAAGCAAGTTGCATTCCAGTTCATTTGGCTTCATATCTTTGTCCATATTTTCCATTCAAATTTATTCCAAACTATACGCCCTGTTGAGATAAAACTCGTGAACCTGCCCAGATCACTTATTCTCTTTTCTTAATAGAGGTTTGTACTTCGTATTCTCCAGTCACGCTAGCTCTAGATTTCATATCTGGTTCCCTAGTCTGAAAGACAAATTCCTTTGGCCAGGTGCTCTTGCTCGAATGCCAGAATTTGTTTTCCTCAGATGGGTTAGTTATTTATCATTGGTATTGACAGCAAACTGAATGCACTAGATCGGCAGCTGAACACAAACAAGAAGCAAAGTGTTAGTCAAAAATTGAAAATATTGAAAATATTTTCAGAAGAATTTTATCTGACCTGATATTCTTATATTCATCTCTTTTGATTCAGCCAGCATCCAGAACACATTGAGCATCAGAAACGGTAATGAGGGAAAAAAATTCAGTAGCAATACTATCCCAGAATTGAATCTGTTTAGGGGGAAAGGTTTCTTGAAGAAAAAGATTGGTTGGAGTTAAAACTATATTCTGTTCAGGAGGTGTTGGCAATATTTAAATAAAGCCCATATTTATATAAGAGAGAAGGACAAATTCAGAGCCCCTCAACTCAAGAAGAACATGGAGCTGCTGGAGGGGGTCCAGAGTAGAGCAACAAAGATGATGAAGGCAGTAGAACACCTCCCTTATGTGGAAAGGCTGAGGGAGCTGGGTCTCTTTAGCTTGGAGAAACGGAGACTGAGAGGTGACCTCATTAATGCCTATAAATCTGTGAAGGGTGGGTGTCAGGAGGATGGAGCCAGGCTCTTCTCAGTGTCATCTAGTGATAAGACAAGGGAAAATGGATGTAAGCTGGAACATGGGAGGTTTCATATAAATATTAGAAGGAACTTCTTCACCATGAGGGTGACAGAGCACTGGAACAGGCTGCCCAGGGGGGTGGTGGAGTCTCCTTCTCTGGAGAGGTTTAAAAGCCGCCTGGAGATGTTCTTGTGCGACTTGTTCGAAGTGATCCTGCTGTGGCAGGGGGATTGGACTAGATGATCTTTCGAGCTCCTTTCCAGTCCCTAATGTTCTGTGATTCTGTGGACACATTCATAACAAACCAATTTTTTTCCCCATTAAATTTATTTAGGTGAATTAATTATAAAATAATTAACGGAGTTTTTATGTCTTGCAAAAAGCATCATTTATATGCCAGTTTTATGCAAAGAGGGAAAAGGTTGCCCTGTTAATTTATTATAATTCATGCAACAATGGTGAGCGATTCAATTGAAACAAAAAAGAGGATGAAAGAAACTTGCAGGTTTTTGGAAGGTGGTTTTGGTGTTTCTTGTCTTTTATTTTTCCTGAAGCTCCAAAGCATTTGCATGCACAGCCTTGAAGCATTTACACACTATACATTTTATATTTATATGCAAATCGACTTCTGGCTTCTGACCAGAATATTTGGCAAGTTTAATGTTAGATTCTGCACTCTTTGTCTTCAGTGAGTTGTGAACTATTCCCTGAATATTCCTGTGTCTGTGGATTCAAATATCTTGGGCTACCTTATGTAAGCTGCATGGGAAGGTGAGAGGTTTGTAACAAAGTCAGTGCATCTGGGAGCTGCCCTCTTCCCATCTGACAAATTAAGTGTCCCATACCTTCAGGGATGATGTAGACGGTCGAACCTTGGGATCAAGGCAAAAGTTTTCTATTCTTTCAATCCTAGAAAGATTTTGTCCGTGAAAAAAGATCCTTTCCTTGTTGGCATGCTTCCACAACAGTTCAAAATCAGTTTGTGTAGCTTTGAGGAAGAAAGGTAAAGGGGAAGAAAGGTTCTAGCATAATTACAGTAGCCCAGGGACTGAAAACAAACCCCTCACCACTGAGTGAAACCGTGATCCCTCATACAGAAAGGACAAAACTGCAGGAGGGAAAGAGACCACTCACAAGTTTCCAACTATGTCTTCCTTTTGTTCGGGAATCCCAGACTGAACCCCAGAAATCTCTGCTGAAGAAACCACTTCATAGCTTCATGATCTCAAGGTCAATTAATAGTTTCCTGGCAAAAGCGCTATGTAAGGAAATTTCTGACTAGCTCCTAATGAGGAGCCTTATTCCATAACAGTCAATAGTGATCACACTGGTCCAAGGGCAAGAGGTTTAAATGACTTAACTGTGACTCCACAAGACGACTCGTCAAGCTAAAGGTGGTTTGCTAATAAGTGCTGTAAGTTTGATATCAAGGAAGTGTAGGAAGACATTTAGCAGAATACACCTTTCCTTAATCCTTCTTTTGCTATTAATTTGTTTCTAGAACCATTTTTTATTGACTTTTACTGTAGTGGCCACTCTGAGTTCCAGTGGGGCTTTGATCTTTCTGATTTTCTCCGTGCATAACCTCACAAAAGCCTTGTACTCTTCCTCGGGCTTCCTCCTGATTCTTACCCATAAGCACTCAACCCCATCATCATAGTCTTTACGTTCAAGTCAGTCAAAATACTCTCTAACATACAGGGCCACTCCACTGACTCTCCTTCCCAGCCTATCCCTTCTGAAGGGTTTAGAGCCATCCAATACAGCACTCCAGTTGTGTGAATAATACCATCACATTTCAAATGGCTTTTGGCTCCTCCTGCTTGTTGTCTGTGCTGTGTGCCACGGTGTAGAAACATGTTATTAGGGCTATAGATTCCATCACTTTTTTTAGGGGAGACAGTCTAATTCCTACCTGATCATTCCCAGGCACCACCATGGTCTCTAGCCCATCAACATCCCCTGTGACTTTGATCTCACATAGCATTCCGTCCTCTGCCTTCACTGGTATGACAAACTGAAGGACCTGACATGGATGTTATCCTGCAAATATTGATGTGCTGCCCCTGGGTTTAGCTTCCGTGAGTCTGGTTTTACCTCTTTCTCCTTTCAAATCAAGTGCAAAGCTCTTTCAAGGAGCCCTGCCAGCTCCTGCACAAATGCCCTCTTTCCCCTTTAAGACAGGTGTACTCCATCTGTCACCAGCAGCCCTGCTGCCATGTAAACTGACCTGTGATGAAAACACTCAGTCCTGCTGGTGACACCAGCTCAGAGCCAGGGACTGATCTGATGATTCTTCCTGTTTCTTCGCACGCTAATCCCTGCAGCTGGAGGGATAGAGAACACTACTTGTACTGATCTCTTGACCAGTCCCAATAGGGGCCCTGAAGTCTCTCGGAGTTCTTAAGAGCTCCCTGAAAAGTCAGTAACGGATAAGAGCCTGAGTGCTGAACAGAACATGGGGTGACAAGAACAGAGCACAGGACGGGCTGCACCACATTCAGCCACGGCAAATCTGGACTCCTGTTTTAGTACTGGGCTAACCACGAGCTCAGAGACAGCCGATGTTCTTCAATCTGCAGTCCCTCCCAGAGTGTTAGTAAATAACTTACTGTTCCACTGAGGCAGGTGTCCTTACAAGGAGGGTTATAATTCCATCTATGCAACAAGAAAAACACAGTGCCTTGAAACCTTAAAATTAGGAATGACTTCAGGTCCAGCCAACTCTCTGAAAATACGGTTACAGCAGAAGGAGAAGCCCCAATCAAATAAAGAATCACAGTCACCTAGTATAATCACAGCAAGTGAGCCAAAAGATTTACTGGTCAACTGTACAGTTCCCACTGGGTGGGAATAGATCTGATCTGTAGCCAGCACTGCTCCAAACATCACTGCTCTCTCTGGAGTCAAAAGTAAATATCTCTGTTGCTTTTTGGGGGGTTACAACCTCCTGCAGGCCAGGAGGTCACTGCCCTCTTCAGCGTGATGCTGAGCAGAACTGGTGAAACACCGACAGTGAGGGTTTTGCTGTTGATTTCAGCTAAGCCAGGACTTCATTCCACGTGTTTTACAAACTCTTAAATTTCAGTAACACTTATCTATCCAAAGAAATTTTAATGACAAAAAGCACACAGTTGACAGGTATGGAACTAAAAGCTTGGGACTTGGGGTGAAGGGAGATGAGCTCTCGAAAATGAGTTCCACGTTCACTGAGATATTCTCAGCCTGCTGTGGGAATCTCCAACACATTAGAGATTGATCCTTCCTCTCCTCAATGTCCAAGTGCAACGTCTCCTCAGATTTCAGCAGGAGGCTGTGGTAACAGGCACACAAAAATGACTGAACTCTGCCTTTTTTATGCTAGCCCTCATAAACCACCTTGGCTTGCATAAGGCCCAAAGCAAAGCCCATTGAAATCTGTATAAGCCTTTTTATTTTGGATCCAGCCCATTATCTCTGCTTCTCCCACTCCTTTTTCTTCACCTGAAAGGTCACGTTTCACTTAAGTGCTACAGGGGTGGCCAACTGCAGAGATGGAGCCAGCAACAGAAGCGTCATGAGGATGCATGGATGAGACAGGTATGAGGTATGCACGTGGAAAGACGCGTCTCACAGCAGCAGAGCAGAGCGCAGATGCGTCGGTTGCTCTTACACGCTGACAATTTACACATTTTACACATTATTACTTTGCTGTTCTACAGGAGAAGTGTAGTTACTATAGCTACAGGTTTGCCATGGGATCAGAACGCTATTTTTAATATCACCCAAACACACGTATTAAGACGCATACTCTACGGACTGCAGGGGAAAACCCAACCCTAACATTTTAAGCTTATAAGGGAAAATTCTATTTGAATTTTTTACTGCCTGCCTGCAGGTTTTGTATTAGGCTGTGTCATTTAACACTGTGACAGAGTGATGGAGTAAAACTGTCTTTACAGCTCCTGGTGAACCCATACAGTTTTTTTTCTTTGTGGTACTGGAGCTCAGAGGTGGCTAAGAGGTTCAGAGCTCCTGAGAGACCCAGAGCACTGCCAAGGTCTAGCTGGATATTAGCAAGAACTTTGCTATTACCTGCTCCCCGCTTTTCAGACCGTGCCTCTGAGTCAGCTTATTTCTTTTTTGGATGGCCTCTGTCAAATTAATCAAGAAGACATCTTAAAGCATCAGTTTCTTTTCTTAATCCAACAAATGAAATGTTTCTGGGAAGAAATACAGTCCAGCTGCAACAGACATGAATAAGTGATTTTCCAGTGCCATCCACTCCTGGAGTCCCTGCACAAGCAGCTGATCTTTGCTGTTAACCTGAATTCATCAAATGATGGGTTTTCAGTCCACTAGTCTCGATGTTCAGGGAAAAAAATATCCTAAAATGGTGGTAGGAGGGGGGTGTACACATCTCCTACTCATCTTGCTGACTACAATAATCACACATTTTAGGTTGGATGGGTGCCTGAAATTTCTTACCGCGTTTGAAACTCCCATTCTGGGGGCAGAATACCCGTGCACTCGTTTACTCAGGCAATGTAGCCTCAGCAGTGTCCTCCAGTCACACGGGCTCACAGTTTGTTTTGGAGGCCAGTGTGACGCGTTCCTATTGCTCTGTTGAGCTTGAACTATTAAAGATTGTAACTGGTTAGGGAGAGCGAGGGCTCCCAATTCAAATTATTTCAACCTTTTTACTCCCTGTGGAGACTTAGCAGGCTGTCAAGCCCTCTGACTTCAACTGACAGCAGACTTAGATGGTTTCTACTCCAATATACAGGTTTAACCTTATAGCTCCCTTAACACGGAACTCTATACCATGCCCTGCAATCTTCAGCAAAGCTGCCCACCTTGCAATTCTAAGCTTTCAAAGGTAACCTTGAAGTATAACTCAGGCTCTTTCATGCCATAGGAAACTTACGGGAATCAGTCTGCACATCACTGACTTACAGAGAGCAGAGACAGGTGACAGATACAGAACTTCCAGAAGTCAGGAGGGAGGACTTGGGTTATTGCTCATGCATGGAGTCTCCTTCACTGGAGAAGTCTAAGACCCACCTGGATGTGCTCTTGTGTGACTGGGTCTACGTGATCCTGCTGTGGTGGGGATGGACTAGATGGACTAGATGTTCTTTAGAGGTCCCTTCCAATCCCTAATGATTCTATGATTCTATGAATAATAGTCTGAGCCCTGAGGAAGGATCAGGTCAGTCAGGATCAGTAGGTGAGCTCATGCTCACTGTGTGACTGTGCTGCTGTTTGACTGATGTGGATGAAATTGTTCTCAAATGAACCCAAACTTGAGCCCCAAATGGAAGTCTCCTGGTGTCACACTGTTGCTGCAGTCCAAGCACACAGTTTCTAAGATGCCCACTAGTAGTTTTTCCACAAAAAGACAGAGTATTTGTGATGCAAAAAGCCTGAATGAAATTAACCCCTCACCTGACCTGGTCCAAAAGTCAGCACCTCAAAAGATTTGGCACCATGAGGAAGTTTGCAGTTAATAAAGACTTACTCTACTCAGTAGCTAGATGGGTTGTGTAAGTATCTTGCTGCAGACACCAGCTCTGATATCTTGGCACGAGGAATTCATATGTAATTACTTCAGCAGAATCACAATGAATGCCTGATATAAATCCCAACAAATATATGAATCAAAACTGCTGTCATATAAATATCTGTTTCTGTTCCTATGCTATTATCATGGCAATGCAACAAAAAGCTTCATTACCTATTTACATCAACACTCTCATGAGCCAGAGAAAGCTTTCCTGCTTTCATTGCCATTATGTGGTATTGTATGTGGCAATGTCATAGCAACCTGAGATGATGCAAGTACCACGGGGCACCACTGCAGTATTTTCTGGTGTTTGTTCCTGAATGAGGCAGAATACAGCTGCACACTCCATGCCACCCGTCCACGTGCACCCAAGATTTAACAAAATGACTAACTATTAGGAAACCAGCACCACTTATTACAAGCAAGCATTTTCCCTCATTACAAGCCCAAGGTTTAAAACAGCTGAAGGCTGTAATTCCAGCAGTGCAAAGGTACGGGCAGTACACCCAGCAGCGCGGTTCAGAGGTGCCAGGCACTGCACCACGCGCTCACGTTTGATCTCACTGAACACAAGTATGAGAAGTCTGGGCAGCAGCAACGCATCTCTTATACATGAACTGGGTCAGGTCTTGGATTAACAGGTTAAAGCCTGAGAATTACCTTAGGATACATCTGTCTGGCATTCCCCACAGCATCATGTTTGTAATTGAAGGTGGTGAGAACAGAGCTGCAGAATCACAGAGCCATCAAGGCTGGCTAATCAATGTGTGCATGCAGAGTGAACTGACACTTTTAGTCACCTGAGACAAAGAGTTCAGAGTGCCTTCACTGAAACACACAGTGATCGCCGTGCCCTGACCTTGGCAGAACCCAAGGCAGCGATTATCATGGGCAGCGACTACCTTTAGGCAACCAGCCACTAAATACATAAATAAATGACATCATTTAAAACACAGAATTTTTCTTGTGCTGGACTTAGCTGGTCCTGCTTCACGTCCTTTTGCTTCTATGACAGAGTTTCACTGGAAGTCCTCTGGGCTCTGGCAGGCAAAATTTCAACTCCTACCATGAAATACCTCTGGGGATGACAGAATTGGACAGTATCAAGTTCAGCGTGTCAGTATTCGGGGGATGCTCATCACACAGGGCACCTTGCTGGGGCTTTGCTTTTGTGCCTTATAGCTAAAAATTATACCCAGCACTTAAATATTTTGATGATTTCACATGTCTGCATTATTTTATACATATGTGTGTGAATAAGAATGAAGTATTGGAACGAGCAAAGATCTTTTCTGCCTACAAGCAAGCAGGGCCACATTCTCAGGAAACTGAATAAAACCCATTTATTGTCACACAGACAGAATCACAGAAGGGACCCCAAAAGGTCATCTAGCCCAATCCCCCTGGAAGATCTGGTGGTTTAGTTTGTTTATTTGTGGGGGGTTTTTTTGTTGCTTTTTAGATGTTGGAATTTCATCTTAATACAAAACTCCAGGGTTTTCACTATTGTCCCCAGGAAATTGTGAATTAATGCACCAGCCCTCCTGATCAAGTTCAAAAACGAGACAACACTTTCAGCTCACTCTTCTTGGTAAAGGAAAGTCTAATGTGACTTAGAAAAAGCCAACGAACCAACTGGCGGGTTGTTTTGGGTTTTTTTTTCACAAGAAGCTACCTATAGATTTTATGACTTTAGAACTGAATTTTGTGAGTGTTTTGCAGAAAATGAAACTTAAACACCACAAGAAAAAAAATAATAGGCAGTAGGCAAAGCAAAATAGCATTAATTTGTTAGCAAAAGCACCAATACTTCTGTTCCCCTTCCCTTTCTAACCAAGGTGAATGAATTGCTCTTCTTGCTTTGTATTTATCTGACATCTGCTTGGTGACTAGAATCAAAGTCTTGGGGAGAAGTTACTTCAGGGCTCACTGGCATGAAACCAGGATGCACATTATCGATATAAGAGCCATTAGTGAGCTCTACAAACTGTGTTCAAGTGTGTTTTGTGCGCTCATCTTGTGCGTTGGGTAAGAAATACCAAAGATGGGTAAGAGTTCTTCTTTCAGGGTCAAACAGATCTAGACTAGTTTCGACCCCTGGGATGAAACCAAACTCTATGTAAGGTGTTCTCTCCTGACACACCTTGCTCGTCCAATGGAAGTAAAAATGGAGCCAAAAAGGCCTGGGGAAGCCCTGACCAGCGGACCTGCTCCATGCTACAGAGGAAAAGATGCAATCTCGAGTGGTCAGTCACGGGCCTTCACCTCTGGGATGATAAAAACTTCCTCCTCCCTGATGCAGGGCACAAGGGCCACCTTCACGGAGCAGCAGCAGGCACTGACACAGCCAACGGGGAGCAGAGGAGTTCTCACAAGGGGTCATGATCACTGCTCAGAGGAAGGCAAAACACCCCTGGGGACCACCAGTGCTAGTCTGACCAGGGAAAAATTCCTCCCTGACCCCAACACCAGCAATCAGCTGCTCCCTGAGCACATGAGCGAGACCCACTCCCTGAGGATGGTGAGAGCTGCAGCCTCCTCAGGGAGACATTCTCTGGGTCTTGCCACTGCTATCCAGCTGAAGAAGCCCCAGGCACCTCCAGATGGTTCTTCTCACCTCCCAAAATCTGCGGGCTTGGTACAGCTAGGCTGATGGTTGGACTCCACCTTAAAGACCTGTTCCAATTCAACAGTTCTATGACTCTAAAGGATAATTGTAGGCTGCTCGATTTTAGCTCAACATGCTGAACCACTTTCTTGAAAGTCCTGCTGTAGATAAAAGCTGAAGTCTACAGAACACAAAACACTTCAGATTTGTAGCTATTTTGCAATAATATGGCATTTTAGTTCCTAAAGGGCTGTGTTAGAGAGGCAAGCTGTAAAAACCCAGAGATGCTGCCAGCAATCAGGCAGCCGGGTGGCCCAGAAATCTTCTCCATTACACTTTTGTTTCCTTGCCAGATCTTCGTGTTCTCTCGTGAAAGACTGTTTTGTTTTTGTTTACACAGCTCTTGTAGGCAGAATGAATCAACCTTTTCCCCCAGTGCTTGCCAGCCTTCGCTGATACAATATCAGCTTCTCCGTTTCTGGGCTCTGGGCAGGCACTTCAGAGTGTTTTGTTCCACAGACATTTTCCTGCCCCTGACAGAAAACATCTTCATAGCACTGAAGGTATTTTGAACTATCAGTCAGGTGAACTAGATGATGAAGTTTGCATTTGTTTCCGTGAAGGATATCTAGGTAGAAATCTTCATCAGACTGAGTCAGGGCATTAGTCCAGCAGTTCCTCGTCCTTGAACTGAGGAGCCCAGAACTGGATGCGTTATTCCAGACGTGGCTCACCAGGGCAGAACGGAGCGGGAGGATGACCTTCCTTGGCCTACGGGCCATACGCACATAGACTAAGCTGAGGTCTGGATATACCAGCACCTGCTCAGATTAAGGCCCAAATCCTTTTCCATTTTCCAGCGCATTACTGTGTGCTGCTGCATCTACCTCCAAAAGACCAGAGGGCTGCCCTACCCAGCAGAACAGAGGCTTCCACCGCACAGTGGCCAGATCTCCTGCCAGTAGAGCTCAACCTGCACCAGCTCCATCTCCCACCCAAGGGACGAGGTTTTCTTGGAGGCACTTCATGGCCTGGATAAACAACACTGCTGACAGCATTCTGACAGCGGTACCACCGTGGAACACGTCAGGCGCCGGGCCACCTCACTGCCCTGAAATGCTTTTCCTTTTATTGCCAGGTCCATAACAAGATTATTGAAATGATCCAACAACAGTGAAGCTGCAGCTACAGATACTTGTTGAAAGCAAATAATAAAAGCATTTTATCAGAAAGGCCGTCCTGTTCCTGCAGAGGGATGCATCTGCTTCATAAGCACCTTTTGATGGTGCCTGCCTTGTGTGGACCTGCTCTAATTTACTTACACTGATAGGTGCGGTTGTAGCTTTCTTTCTAACAATATTAGCAGATGAACGAGGCAGTCATTTTCAGACTGCAGTTTGCCATGGCTACAGGCAGAGTGGATTGGCTGGAGATTGCAATCCAGTAAAGGACAAGGGGTTTGTTATTATTGCCGCAGTTGGCTTGCTGTTTGGTTTGGGCCCTGGTGTTGTTTCTAAAGCAGGGCACTGGAGTTACGTGGTGACTTGAGATGAAAAGTAACTGCAAGGAAAACTGAATGGAGGTCAGAAATATTGTCATGAGAAAACCAGTGGTAAAAGGGAGGCTACAGGCAGGGAAACAGAGACCATCAGCTCTCAGCATCCTGAGCAGTACTGTCTAGACATGCAAACTCTGATCATACAGCGCAGCTGTCCAACACACAGACAAACAGTAAGGGCCATTTTTAGAAGATGACAGATAAGGACTGTAAAGCAGGTGGAGACACCACTGCATTTCTGTGTGAGGAGGGGAATCTGCACCTGTCCTTAGAGAGCCATGGAAAACACTTATTTTGGTAGCCAAAGGAGGATGGAGCCAAACTGTTTTCAGTTGTGCCCAGTGGCATCTCTTTATTGTGAGGGTGACAGAGCACTGGAACAGGCTGCCCAGAGAGTTGTGGAGTCCCCTTCTCCAGAAACATTCAAAACCCACCCTGTGCAATGTGCTCTAGGCAATCCTGCTTTAGCAGGGGGGGTTGAGCTAGATGATATGCAGGTCACTTCCAACTCAAGTAAGTCTGTGGTTTTGTGACACTGTCATGCTAAGTTTAGCACAAGGAGTCCTGGATAAAACCAGGGAGTCTTGGACAGCACAGTGGTATAAAAAGCAGCTTACTCTTCTTGGCCCACTGCACCCTTTCCTGTCACTGATTTTCAAAGGTTTGTCCATCTTTTTTCTTCATGGTTACTCCTTAAAGCTTTGCTGCTCATGCATTTAAATAGAACATTCTCATTAAACTAATGAAGAGAATTTTTAGCGCTTTAGAGTCTCAACTCCACTGAGTCTATGTTTGTCATAGAGACTGCAGCTTATTACCCTTTTTCTACCCAAAGTGGTCAATCTGAAGAGACAACAAAGACAACTGCTGAGGCTTCCTACCTTTTCTCCAAGTGACCTGCCCATGAGCAGCAGAACCAGCAAAGCCTTTCGTCCTAAAGACACATGTCCAACAACCCACACTTACACTCTTAACATCCACTGACCTTCCTACAGTAACTCCGGTTCCTTGTTCACGCTGTCTCACTTGGCACCAGACCCCACATCCACCAGACCGATGAGGCAGAAGTTGCCTGTATCATGGCTTTTTGTGAAATAGGCCACCAGAAATTAGTTCAGGAATACATGTCCAGCACCTGGCTAGTCAGCTACACACTCCAGACACACTCTCACTGGAAGTATTGTTTTTGGCTGTCCTATCTACTTGCTCAGTTTCCCAGATGTGGCATATTCTTATCTTTTAAGTAAATTTGGGTAGAAATTGGTAAGCGGGCTAGAACAGTTATGGGGAGAGAGGACTAAGATTTCACAATCACTTAAGTCTTTTCACATAAAGCTAAAAACGCTTACTCTCAAAAAACAACTTTAACCACTCATTTTTATTCACCAGTTTTTCCACACGAGAAGCTAATGTGCCACAAGTAGCAGAAAATCTGGAAAAAGAGTTTTTCAGATGACTTTTCTTGGGCCCCGTGTCTATTTTTTCATTTCCACATTAAACAAAAGAGCCAGTCATATGTAGATTAATAAAGTGAACACAAGGGAGATGTACCTCCAAATTGGAGCCAGACGGTGAATAACATAGCAGGAATGTACTTAAACCTCAGTACCAGCTCGTGACAAGGTCTGCTCTCTGTCTTAGCCCTTGGATTTTGGAAAAAAAGCTTCAGGAGCTAAGAGAAAAACTTTCAACCTGACAAATACTCCTTAGCTGGAAAAGGCTCCTGTTTTAATTCAGCACAGATGTGACTTTTAATGAAAGCATTATGGCTTTGCAGCTGCATCGACGATACAGACCTTTTTAAAGGAATAAATGACTCAAAATGCTTTATTTTTACTGCAGTGTTATGCTTGACCTTTGCTGGGGTGCAACCCGAACACCAGCTACAACACTGTTTATGGTTACCTGTCTCCTATCCAGTCTAATCTTAGGAGAAATGGGGCAGCCTGACTCCTGCTAGATGACAAAAGAGAACAGCCCATACTGCCCGGGAGGGACTCAGCGCTTTGCGGGATTAAGTGCCTCGGGAGTACAGACACCAGCATTAAACAAAAAGGAAAAACTCCAAATGCACCAGGCAGAAACCAGCAAAGGAGCACTGGATCTCATTAGCACGGAGTCACTAGATAACACTGAAAACTAGGTCAATGCGAAGGAACGCTGGGAGGCTTTTCTATAGGAGTCATTTGCCAGAAATTAAGCTGGATCTAGGGACTGGCTACCTGGTTCATAGACAGACACCTGCCTTGTGCAGGCACACGAGTAAATCACAAACATAATTTCTCCCCTTCATTCCATTTCTAATGTCCGGTGGGCAAAAGACAAGACAGACATCTTTGTAATTAGCTTTTTTAATAATTTAGTTGGGTAGCATCATCTTTATCTCACCTGACTGCTGTCTGAACAGAGAAAGTCCTCTCATGTCCCTCCTCACAGCAGCATCTCTGGGGTAATTAATGAAACACAGGATAGGATAAATCAGTTCCTAGAGAGAGCTTCTCTCTCTCTCCACATAAAGAAGCTCAGACTAGACAGTTTCCAGCTAGCCATTAAGGTGCAGCAAATCCCACCCTTATAAGACCCCAGTGAATAATTACAATGAAAAAAAGCCCAACAACAAGTCCCAGAAAACCAGTGACGATCAAGCAAATCTCTTCCAACTTGCAGAACAAGCACCATTGTTCTAAACACACAACCGAGAGTCACTTTCAGGTGAGAACTTCTGGTCCATTTGCTTTGTTGCTGTTGCTTCTGTACGCACACAATTCTCCTGATTTATTTTAGGTTTGCTCCCCTGGAAGGAAGAAGAAATCAAACCCCTGTGGTCAACATTTTCTTTCACCTGACATGCCTGGTACAAGCCTTGCTCTCCGCTGGCCCCAGTTCAGCAAAGCACTTATCCATTTATTTAAAGACAGCTGAATCAAGGCCAGCGATACCGTCCTGCGCTCCTCAGTGGGCTAATAAGCCATAGACTGTGGAGTCAGGTTTGACATGCTGACAATTCACATTTCTCAGTCTGGATTCCTGGAAGTCTACACGTTACTGTCACAATTTGGACTTATACTGGTCACACCCTTCCCACCAGAGGTGTGACGTGTTCCCCTTCCTCATGGGCTCAGTGAAGTCTGCAAACTACTTATCAATATCCATACAACACACCGGTACGACAGTCTTCGGTAGCTCGCTCATAAAGTGTATCTGACATGCAGAGCAAATGCAAATAGAGGAAACAATGCAAGAGAAATGTTCATTTTCAGTGGTAACAAGAAAATTAGAGCATCCTGGACAAGTGGTGAGAGAGCCCTAAACAGTTCTGTTTGAAAGGAAAAAAATTAAAGTTATTCCTTACCAAATCCTCCCATCATTTTTGACTCCGGTGCAATCTTTTTGACACTTTAATTATGAAGAAACTGTCCACAAACCACACAATATGAGCAGAGATTCCAGAGTCTTAAGTAAACTGGTATTACCTTCTCACTTTGCAAGATTCACGGTCTCCTTCAGTTTTCACAGCATCACTTTGCAATAGAATCATAGAATCACTAGGGATTGGAAGGGCCCTAATTGGAAGATCATCTAGTCCAATCCCCCTCCCAAAGCAGGATCAGCTAGACCAAGTCACACAAGGACACAACCAGGTGGGTCTAGAATCAACAGAGATTGCAAAAATGAATCTGTATGGATGAGTTCAGGAACACTGCCATGATTTTGTGCCTCGTATCCACGTATTCGAACGTGTACCTGTATATCAACAACAGGTAAGCACCTTTGCGGTTTAATGCAGTTTGTCTTTTTATCACACTACTGTACCCTCTTACCTTCCTAGAAATGAGAAACATTCACGGCAGCAGCGTAACGAAGGCACGTGCATTAAAACATGGGACACAGCTAAGTATTTCTACGACCACGTTACACCAGCCACTTGACTAAAATACCCTTCTCGTTGCCATACTGCTGGGAAAACAGGAAGCTTTGGAGCTGAAGCACGAAAAATCAAGCATTTTGTGCTCGATTCCAAAACATCTCAGACTCTGTGTTTCTCATTTACAGGACCTGAGTTCCTCTGTCATGCAGTAAATTTCCAGGTGGTAAAAGGGCACTGCAGAGGGTGCAAGACATAAAAAGAGACAGACCATAACAAGTCTTTTTCAACACTAGCCAGAAGTGAACTGGAGCTCTCTGCTCTACTCTATACAAATCGAAAATCTTAAAAATAATCCTTCCCCAGGGAAAAGGACAGACACTTGTAGAACTTCTTATAAGGTATCTTGGCTCAGGGAGAGAAGCACCACAGCTGCTGAACAGCAGCAAAATCACAGCTATAAACCAAATGTCCCACTTTACCTTGCCTTTGCCATTTTCACTTTCAGAGCAGACCAGTGCACGAAGGGAAAAACCAAACCCAAACAAACAGTCCAGCTGCACTGTAGGTGAAAATGGATGGATTTTTGTCCCACTAGCACCAGGGCAGTTAGTTTTCCACTGAGTTTCTCAGTTCCTGACTGCACCTCATTTGTCCAGCTCTATTAAAGTACCAAACATGCATAAGTGCATTAATGAAGATTCCTTAGTTGCACAAGCACATGCTGACCTGATTTATCGGAACAGCCTTCAGAAAGCACTTAACACCTCGAATCGGCAGCTCAGCTGCGCTCAAACGACTTACACTGGACTCAATTCTCACCTCAGCTTGCTCAAATAAAAAATATCCCTGTTGTTCAGCAGGCTGGTGGCTAATCAAATGCCAACCAATTAATGAAAACCAGGAGGTAAGATACCAGATACACTGCAAACCACCAGCTAGCACAATGGGAAACAAAGCTGAGTGAAATTATAATTTCAGAATGCTGTTATTAATTTGCAATTGAAGAAGGCACACTAGTCTTGTGGTTAAGAACCTCTAATAGGACTTGGAACAAGACACATTACCTGCTTCTTGGGGACGTCAAAGTCTTCCTGAAAAGTTTTGTGCTGGCTAATTTCTCTTCTATGTAATTTTCCTACCTGTGACAAGGTGATAGTTAGATCTGTTTCTCTGTTTCTGCACACTAATGTACTACCTATATATTTCAATACTATCCAGTGTTCCCCATATCAGAAGAAAATTGACTACTAAAGGAGTCAAGTTTATAGAGTCACAGAATCACAGAACATTAGGGACAGGCAGGTTTTAAACATCTCCAGAGAAGGGGAGTCCACAACCCCCACCTTGGGCAGCCCATTCCAGTGCTCTGTCACCCTCACCGTGAAGAAGTTCCTTCTCATATTTATATGGTACCTCCTGTGTTCCAGCTGACATCCATTGCCCTTGTCCCTAAACTTGCCTGAGCAAAAGGTAAGTTTAGGGACAAGTAATATTGAGCTGTACAGAAGGTTTTGTGCAGCTCAATATTACTGAAAAGCCCTTTCTGTGAAATAAAAGGAAAGATACAGGATTTAAATAGGATTCAACCTTAAATAAGTCTGGAGATATAATTTTACTGAATCAATAATATTGACCATTTTTTACTTTAATCAACGAAATTGTCTACTTTCCTATTAAACAGTACAGACAGCATTTTTCTCTAAGCAGGATGTTCTAGGGCTTGCATTAGGCAAAACATTAAACTACAGGGTTCACTTCATGAAAACATAAACTTTTCTTCCTCCAGCAACCTCAGCAATTACAAAAGTTTTCCAATTATTTTTTTACTCTGCACTGAAATACATTAATTGATGGACAACACCCAAGCATTTTAGCCCTAAAGGGGTTGAGTGCCTAGATAAAAGCCCTTTTTGCTTATATCAGCTGGCCTACTGAAAGATTTACTTCTTTTCGCACAAATATAATCGGTGAAGGCTAAATTTGAAGTTATTATTTCAGATAAAAAATGCAGGAGTACTTGAGAACATACAGAAAAAATACAAATGAAAAAAAATCTTCCAAAATCCCTGTTCTTCACCTCAGCAGTACGCAGAGCATGGCAAACCTCAACCTATCCCATACATGAATATATGTTTGTGCTACTCGATCAATATCCAGAGCACACGTGTTCGTCGTGCGTTACAGGTGGCTCTCCTCTAATTATTTACTTACTGCTGTATGGAGGCTCTGATCTCACTGCTTTGATGGTATTTTGAGTTACTGTTGTGATGACTCCGTATCACTTTGAAGCAATTCAAGGTTACGCTGGGTTCCGCCTACAGGTCCCCTCTTCTCATCTATGTGCTTAGCAAATGTACTGGAAGATTTCTACTTACAGGTCAGACTCCAAGTAAACAAGAATCTGTACTGGATAATCTGGAGAACATACTGACCTACACTACCTGCTCCTTGCTTATATAATTGATCATGCAGCTTAAAGGTTCAAAACTTAAGAACGATTTCTCTGTAGCATTTGTGTGGCTTTCTAAAGTGTTTGTGAATAAGGATGCTCAGCAACTTCTCAAAGTGCTTCAGCAACAGATTTCACACCAGCCTTCTAATCTAAGGTGTTCCACTGGAACGACTTGAAAAAACCATTAGTGGAGGCTTCACTTTTTGTAGATTAATTTTTTCCATTCAAGTGTCTTATTTTTTGAAACAAAAGCTACTCCAGAAGATAGCACAACATTATTTGCTGCAATAGGATTGGTATTTTAATCAATAGTAATATTTCTACTTTCAGAAGTTATTTTATTTTAGAACTCTCAGAACTTTAACTTATTTTAACATTCAGAATAACCTTCCAATAACATAGGTCTTTTAATATAGTGTTTCCATTGCTTAGCTATAACCATGAAGTCTACTGAGATTTACGTGCTCTTTTCTGATCTTCCTGCAGGAAGAATCAAAAGAGTAAAACACTTTGGAAAAGGTCTTGAAGTGGAAGAGGAGATTTTTTTTAGTTTAAAGGTGGAAGAAGGCTCCCGTAAAACCTCTTCCAAATTACTTTGTTCCTCTGAGTTAATTTAATCCCTTGGAGAGAATATCTTCTGGAGTGACCCCCCTGAACTTTTGTGACCAATGCAATAAAACACTAAAAGACCTAGAGATTAGAAAAAAGCCTTGGAACTAAAAAAAGTGTTCCTCAGGGCTATAAGTTACACCAACAGAGTGAGAATGAATCCCAGTGGGAAGGGAAGATCCTGTATCCCTACCATTAATTACCTGCTTCGTAATCTGCTCTCATTATAATTGCAATACTTTCAAAATGCAGCTCTCCTTTCTCATGCCTGCAGCAAGGCACATTGTTCCTGTCTGACAAAACCCCTCTTTGTTTGGGAGCTGCAAGGTATGTAAACCGCACAGGAGTCTTCAAGAGAAGAATCGGATCTTTGTTGTGTTTACGCTACGCATTTCTCTTCCGTGTGTTGCACAAACGATTTGCCCACAGAAATCACACGGGTGCTCCCATACCACAACTTCAGGAGCACTGACCTCCACGTCTAAATGCCCTCATGCTTGGGTACAATGGGTGGCACCAAAAGCTTGTTCAGAGTTATCCACAAGAATCGTTTGACCATAGACAAAATACGGTGCCTATGTTTAAAAGGAACCTTGTGCTATTCCCAAAGATCAGGCAACTCACCTCCACTTCATACTAGGACCATCCACCACTGGTACAACATGAGCTGTAAACAACACTTCAGCACAAGCCACCTGAATCAGAATTGTAAAGGTTGGAAAGGACCTTAAGGTCATCGAGTCCAACCTTCAGCCCTATAACACCATACACTAAACCATCTAAAAACCAACACTAAACCCTCTCCTGAAGTATGACATACAGCTGTTTTTTAAAGACCTCCAGAGATGCTGAATCCACCACCTCCCTGAGCACTACAGACGTATCCTCTGCCTGCCCATCCCAAGCCATAATCTATTTGAAGCCAGAAGCCGCCTGGGTGACTAAATGTTTTGGTCACCAGTTGCAGATGACCTTCCTGGTCTTGCCAGGGTTGCTGCAGCTCTGTTAGTGCACACCCACTGATAACAAAGCATTTCTTACAGCTTCATGGTCCTAGGAGTTGAAAAATACAGGACAAGCTGGCTTTCAGAGAAGGCAATAAAACGTTAAACGCACACTTGTGATTTCACAACAAGGTCAAACTCTATTTTCTGCCCGTGTTCTACGTGGCCATGTAAGTGCACTGCAGTTTTAGAGGCTTCCACAGGTTTTTGCTCGTGTTTTTCCCTTTTCCCAAGGCTGCAAATTTACTAGAGCACTAAGGCTCCTCTATGGCCTTTGCTAAAGCCTAACTCCTGAGTATATAAAGTGTAATTCAGCTACAGGTCAGTTGTCAAAGAAAGGTCAGAAAAATCCCTAAAAGATTGAAGCCTATAGTTAGTGAAAGGACTTGTGAGGAACAGTTGCCATCACTAAGGCACTTGTTTTGCCATCTAGGTACATACATCCTATCTCCACGGAGAGCGTGATGCACAAAGCTGAAACTAACTGTTGGGGAAGGCCAATGTTTTGAGGGGTTCATCCTTACAAAGACAAGCAAGATAACAAATAACAAGTCAGTCATAATCAGAGCTTTTACTAACAGACACACTGGTTTCATCATGAGTGTTTCCAAATTAGTTATTCATTATAATTTCTATTTGCTTTGAATGAATTAAAAACCCCCAAAATATTGGGCTAGATTTTATCTTTAAGGTTTGCTCTTTAATTTTCTAATACTTTTGAAACACAGAAAAAAAGTGGTCATAATCTTTTGACATTAAGCAACAGCAGAAGAGTAATGAAGTGGAATCACAGCACTCAAGTCCTTAATTTACAGAACACTCTTTTATCCCAAACACCTGCATCTCTCCCAAGGCTGAGGGAGCATTTTGACCTAAAACAGAAGCTCTAGTGCATTATCATTTCAGATCATCTACAACCGACTGATTCCGGGTGTCAATTAATGTTATTACCACCTAATCAAATGCTATTTAATGCAAAATGTGGGCTACAGCCATCGCTCTGTGCACAGACTGGGATTCACAGTTGAGGAAAAGAAGCTGTTTGCAAGGGGCAGTCTGCAGAAACCACAAGCATCGCACTGGTTTCTAAGCCACACAAAGAATGAAAAGGAATCACATTTTCCAAGAGGAGAATCCTAGTGAAATGACCTGCAATGTGTTAGAAGCAAAGGCTACACTGTCTAGGGTCACAGGTTTAGAGCTTTCAAAAGCATGAGGTCTTTATATCAGGTGGGACTCACTCTCTGCTCTGTAAAAATATTCCCCAAATTGAAGTTGAGGACAGGGTGGATTAGATGATCTTCAGAGACACTTTCCAACCTCAACTCTTCTCTAACAAGCAGCATTAACCTTTCAGGTGATGGGCACGCAATTCCAATACACAACCCGCTCAGCTACACAACCTTGCACCTTTATCTCACATAGCAAGTCCATGGTATCTTCTTTTTCATCTTCATCTTCCCAAAAACAACTTTAATCAAATAATTATAATTTAAGGTGACATCTGCTGAATTCTTTCTGTCTTCCCAGGGAAACAGAGGAGTCACCACCCCTGGAGGTGTTAAAAAGACAAGGAGATGTGGTGCACAGGGACATTGTCCAACTTAAATGACTCTATGATCCTTTGTAAGAACGTATCAACACTGATGGTAAAATACCAGTCATACAGAGCCCGGGTCTCCTGAGCTCAGTCAAAAGCCCAGACACACAAACACGAGCCTTTGCTACAGTTGTGAAATCATAGGAAACACTAAACCATGTACTGCAACAGGGGTTGGCACTTGAGGAATCATTTCTTCCCTGGGTGATGACGGGACCACTAAGCCTTTTGTCCCAGTAACTGCCAACATCTCAGCTTCAGATCCCACAAGGGCTGTCATAGCTGTATCCCGGGAGTTTGCTGGTAGAGTGTCATATCCTTGCAAATGAACAAGGAGGAAGCTAAACACGAGACCCTCTTCCCCCAGTATTGTACTCCAGTTGCTGACACCTTGAATAAAGACAAGAGCAGCACGGATAAGCATTGGTGACAGCATGAGGTTTAACACCAGATTAAAGCTTGGTAAGCAGAAATAGACAAACCTGCTCCTAGAAACCCTGCAGAAGCCATATGAAACAACGAGCGCATCCAGCTGCTTACTACATTTTCCTGTCCAAATTTATCCAAAAGTTCTGACAAAACGGTCTGACAACCTTAATGCCACATTCTTTCTCCTGCTGCAAGAAGAGTGCGTATTTGATCCATACCAAATCTGCACTTACTGCACCACGTGGCCACCAACTTCCTGCAAAGGGCAGTAAGTGCTTCCGATGTTCCCCATGGAGGCATTTCTGTCGCCCTGCTTTGCTCAAGATTTTTTGTTTCACTGTGGCTTCCCCATCTGTGATGCAATATCACAGAATCACAGAGCATCAGGGATTGGAAGGGACCTTGAAGGATCATCTAGTCCAATCTCCCTGCCAGAGCAGGACCACCTAACATCTTACACACAAAGTACCTGAATGCAGACTGAACTCTTCCAAAAGCTTTTCAGCTTCAGCATTAATCATAGAATCATTAGGGATCGGAAGGGACCTCGAAAGATCTTCTAGTCCAACCCCCCTGCCACAGCAGGACCAGCTAGACCAAGTTGCACAGGAACATGTCCAGGCGGGTTTAATGTTGGATGGGAGCTGGACCGCAGTGGTTGGGCTGGTGCGTTGTTCTGGGTTGGTTGTAATCCTGTTGCACAATATGGGCTTGCTATCTGCTATGCTGTTTGAAACCCTGCCAAAACACACTTGAGAAATAAGTTATCTTACAAATGATTTCTGAAGAATGTCTTTCTATTATAATTAAAAGCCCACTTTATACACGCGACGCGTCTTATTTCTGTAATTATTTTCAAACAGCTCCTGAATGGATTGTGCATCCATCCCCAAACACACCAGCCTGTTATTCCCCCCTGGAATATAGCATATGCTGAAAATTAATTGTTTGAGTATCCAAATACTCTTTCCCCATATCTGTTTTCTGACCAGACTTTCCTTTATGAATTAAGGATGTCTAGGGAAGTTGCCTAAGACACAACACAAAGACTTTTGTTATGGATTAGTTGTACTTCCGGGTCTGTACTACGCTATGTCATGGCTTGAGTGCAGAAACCCTTCAGACTACATAACTACAACACCAGCTGACTTCCATTTAACATCATTGCCAAGGGTTCTCCACCAGTGTCCACCACTGGACCTCACTGGGGCTCCAGATCTTGCAGAATTCTATCTCCAAGCTGTGTTTGATAAAGTCCATCATGGCCAAACTTAACTGCTGCCACCTTCTCAATCTTGATTTTTTGCTTGTCTTCGAGGGACACGCTGAGCATTTTCCCTCAGAGCTGGTTGTATCTTTGCCCTGAGTTTCAAAGCACGGTGCTTATGTTCTTCTCTTTGGTGTTATTTTCAAGTGAAACATAGACTTTGGTGGAAAAGCTTTAAAATTAGTCCTGGAAGACACCTTTCTGCCAGCATAAACACGGCCAAAAACCAACTTTCAGATTGAATTGGTTGGATTGTTATTACTGTGTGGCACATGACAACAATCGTAAAAAAAGGATTGCTTTTTAATTGCCTGTTTGATTTGACTTGTAACAACTGAAAACCTGTTTGCTGGATCTTTATGCATCCATCAGGAATTCTAAAATATACTTTGCATTGCATAGAAATACAGAAATTCTCATTTTAATCAAGAGAAAGGCAATATAAGGTTGGGGTTTTGTGTACTCCAAGCCCATTATCTAATCCTCACTCTAACTGCATGAAGTCAGTGCCTTGATGCCAACCTTCAAAGAAGACAACAGGTAAAATCATTGTCTGACTCTATGACTTGGTCTAGGTGGTCCTGCTGTGGCAGGGGGATTGGATTAGATGATCTTTCGAGGTCCCTTCCAATCCCTAATGATTCTGTGATTCTATTAACTGTTTGTCAGTAGTCAGTGGTGGTGACCATAAGGAAGGCTTCTGAAATATAGCTGATTATAGCTATAGTCAATAGCTGAAGTGAAAGAAGCTGCAAAAACAATTCCTAGAAACAGCTTAGAGAACTCACAGTGTAACTACTTCGGAAGATGACTTTGTTTTCAAGGTCTTACGGACCTGAACATGCTTTTGCTGTAATCACAGAATCGCTCTGGTTGGAAAAGACCCCTAGGATCACCGAGTCCAACCAGCTACCCTACCTTACAAGTTGGCCCCTATACCACATCCCTCAACACCTCATCCAAACCATCTTTAATCACCTCCAGGGATGGTGACTCAACCACCTCCCTGAGAAGCCCATTCCAGCGCCTGGCCACCCTTTCTGTGCCAAACCTTTTTCTGATATCAAGTCCAAAATCTTCCCAGATGATTTAAGAAATGCAAGTGCAAAAAATTTGCCCCAGAAAGATACGGTCAGACAATCAGAGTGAGAAAAAGTGACAGGGAGAAGTAGTGTTTTACACAGCCAGTATTTATGACCAGTAAGTGAGCAACGCAAACTGCACAGCAAAGTTTTAAGACTTCTGAAGTTTTGTGGGGTTGTTGGGTTCTTGCTGGGGGGTGGGGTGGTGGGGCTTGTTTGGGTTTTTTTTAAGGGCTGTAGCTGCAACCAAGTAAGGAAGAATGGTCTGGCTGTAATTGCAGATGAAATTCAAAGTGCCAACTCCTGAAAAACAGCACAAGCAGTTCTTTTTGGTGCCATAAAAGACAAGTCTGTGAAAAGAAGTCACATCTTCATAATAAGATGTTGGCTGCAGAGCTTCTAATAAAATGCTCAAAAGCAAACAGAAGTTGCTTGGGAGTTGGATTTATTTTAATGAGCTTCCAGGAACACGTATGACATATCGACCCCAGTGACCACAGGTGGATATCCCTGCTGGGTAACTCTCAGCTGCTTCTGAATAAAACAGGAGAGAGCAAACAAACAGAAGAGATGAAAGGAAAAAGGAAGAGGCTGGTGTCAGGGCATCCACTTAATGAACACCTGCACTTCACAGGCCTGGGTAGCTATTTACTACCTTCTTCCCTCCAGATAAATATCTACTAAGAAATTACTGCTCTTTCTGTATCACTGACAAATTAAACGAAACCTTGAAGGGTGCTTGGAGGCAACTATCCATAGGTTAATTTTCCTTTGTTGTGTGCCAGGAAAATAATCATAATGGGAACACCTAATTAAAAAGGACTCAACCCTTTTTGCACGGTCATGCTTGTTGCTTCGTAACAGAGCGACTATTGATCTAGAGATGGAGAATACACTTAAACAGAGCTTTCAACTTCAGTGGTCCAGCTACACGGGACCAGAGCACCCTAGCAGTTATCCTTCAGAAAACCACCCGTGTAAACTTCAAACTGGCAATAGTGAGAATATGAGAGACAGGGTTCCACATCCATTGCCTCACTGCCTGTTTTGTTCGGATCTGCCTGCCTTCCTCTCTTCATTTCTGATAACAATTTATTCACTAGGCCTGTGCAAGACATTTACAAGCCCCCAAAAAGCTGCCTAAACAGACTAGCAGTCCGTAAAGAGACCCTGATGCTTTGCAACCTGAATATGAACTGTATTTGCAACCCATGTGCCACAGGTAACAGGGACCACGGTGTACAAACACCACACACCGAGAGTGCTTGAAATCTGTTGCCAGGACAGTGTGGCATTCTACCCATTAAACGCTTCTAGAAACCACCAGTTGTATGAAAAAACATGTATGGCAACAGAGGACACCTGCTTTTTTAAGATGCTCCCCCAAAGACTGATACATGTCTGGGGTAAGTGAGAAATTAAAGGCTAGAAGCAGACGTCACCTTAATAAAATTGACTTCAGTGTCTAGTTCAAATCAGTCACCTGATCTGAATTTCCAGGCCACTTAGCCTGCAGTTTCAACCAGAGACTGGGATGTCAGTTCCAGCAGAGAGATTTACTCCTGCTCAGGAAGCATAAATGGAAATCAGACATCAATCTGGAATAACCACGGAGAGTAAGACTTGTTTTAGACTAGGACACATTTAGGTGTCCAAATATCCATTTCTTATCTCAGATTGAATCCTGCCCTGAACTTCTAGCCCAGCCCTGGAAAACATTGTCCTCATGTGTTGAGGAGAAGCTACAAGTTCTGCAACACAGCAGAAGTCTGTGCAGTAGACTGACTAATCCAAATAGGTCAGTTTCACATTATCAGCCTCTACTGACATAGACAAACTCACATCACACCCATGGAGCAGATCTTTCTCTGGTGTTAAGCCCCTACTCATTTTTTTGTTTTCCCTTAAAATATCCCAGAGGAAATAATTTCTTTCTAGAAATATTGGTGCTTCTGCCTTCATTCTTTCTCTTCAACTCATTCCCCTCTTTACTTTCTGCTGGACCATTTTTGCTCTCTCCTTTTTTCATTGCCTCAAAGGGCTCCTGTTGGAAGTGTTACACGGTCTTGCACTGAACTGACCTGCATCTGAAAGAAACAGACCTTGCTGGTTTTATTTTAAATGCTAGACGAGGAGGAACAGGATGGAATTTCTATTCACAAGAGATTCTTCACTTAGATGTCTCTATTTTAACCACTGAACGTGCATTTTTTCAGTCACAAATTTTGGATACAGAGCCAGAGCACAGTGCTGAGAAAAACTAGCAGTGCTGGTATGATTGCATTAATGTCAAAACAAATATTCTATGCTCTGATGGCAGCAAAGTCAGCCCATCACCAAGGGTCAATTGCTTTTGCTAAAGGTGGCTTAGCTGTCATTAAAACAAATACACTGTTGTGACAAAAGCATCATAGGAATTATGCTCTGCGCCCCTTACAAAAGGAGCCTTGACATCCTACAACAAAACTGGACCTTTCGCATAAAAGGCCAAAAGCTTCAAATACTCTGTGTATGACAGAGGACAGCAGGAGGGGTCAAAGTGCACCTCCTGGTGTCTTGTGGCCTCATAATAGCGGCCAGTGAAAAAATGGATTATCCTAGGAAAGAGACCATATACTACAAAGGCAGGAAAAGGGCTCTCAGTGTTCTTTGCCAGCCTGACCAGGGGAAACCCTGACCCCTAGTCCCCAGTGTGTGAGTGGTTGTGTACCCAAGCTGCTTCATAGTCAACTTCGGACACCTTCTGCACCCTGCCCAACACCCTGACTCCCACTGCAGCCAAGCTCTAGCGCTGCTGGAAAGTGCACTTGAGAATGTGGGATTCCATCTCATGTGGGAAGTGTGAATTTGCAGATTCTTTATATTTCAAGAGTTTTATCTTCTAGTGTGCTGATATCAAAAAGATACCCTTGCCCTCACAAGCAAAGTAATCCGCTGCCCATAGTGAAAATAAGACAGTAATTTGATAAAGAAGTTTATAGACAACATACAGTACTTGAATTCATTTTAAGGACTGCACTTACAGCCCTCCTTGGGCTAAACCTTCTGTAACATGTTGGGGAGAACCCAGCAAACAAAGTCTGTATTTTTGCATAGACTGTTTTACGTTCAATACTTCAATATTTACGTGTGGCATTATTTACCCTACAGAAAAATATAGGCTTCGTGTCTTTCATTTATTCAACACTTCAGAACTGCTAATACCCATGGGTACTTACACCCACGGGCTTATTCCTCTGACAATCCTTACCTTAGGAGAATGAAATTTTTACATTTTAAATTAGAGCTAACTCTAATTTGCAATTGTAATGTACTGTAAGAGATCGTTGTACCATGTGTTTGCCAAAGGAGCTGCCTGGTGCTGGTAAGGCACACCATGGCAAGGGCTGCAGTGAACGAAGGTGACACATGAGAACCTAGGGAAAAATAAATCAAGGAACTCAGGTTACTAACTATAACGGCTCCAGACTGCTGATTTCAGCCGTGGCTGACGATCTGCTAGAACCCACAAATCTCTCCAGCCCAGCAAGGAAACATCACTTACACGCTACTGACCCGCAAAACAATCAATGTCTTTGTAACCGTGCAGAAAAAGGGATGTCCCCAGGGTAGCCCCCTTTTTTAATTGCCTAGGCATGAGCTCCTCTATTGCAGAACTCTTTCACAAGGAATATATCTGAACATATTGCATAAACAAAACATTCTCAATGCATCAGTTACAAGGGTGCATCTTTCTATTTAAGCCTAGATCTGGTCCAGGCATCGATGTCAATGATTCCTATTCCAAGAAGACATTAAAACAAAGCTGCTAGTGCTCTCCCCAGATTTCTCTGAAGTACTAGCCTGCTAAGTTGCCTTTTTTTTCATACCACTCCTATGCCAAGGAAGCTCCTGGTCCATTAACATACTCCTCTTGATTCAGAAGTAGAAGCAGCACACCGGGTATATCCATCTCCAGGACCCACTTCTACACTGTCAGTGGAGAGAAAAAGGAAGGATGCACTTGGAGTGATGCTGCAGTGAATTAGAGCTGGCTGACACGTATCAAGCCTAAATTGCCTTCTCCTGGCAACCCGGGTATCACTTCCACAGCCCTGCTGCAGGACACAGAAGTTAATAAATCTTCAGAGCACTGCCATTTCTCAAGGTGTAGCTCGTTTTCCTTAATGCAGCAGGAACAACAGAGCCCAGGCAGATTGACAGCTTTAGGTACCTGGCAGAAAGGGACTGACCATCCCTCATGAACAACCACAAGGTTTCATAGGATTTCTGGTTTGAAATGGGGCAGATGTTGCCACAAAGCACTTCCAGGGGTTGCAGGCAGCGGTGCCAAGTGTCTTCTTGTGCTGGTTACATGTATTGGGTGCCTTTGTATTAGAAGAGTGTCTCTAAAAGGCAAGTGTGAAACCAGACTCCTTAGCCACCCCGCATTGTTTGCAGCCAGTGATCGCAGCATGTGAGTTACTCTCCCTGATGTGGTCTGTCAAGTGTTTCCTGCTTAAAACCAATAAGCTGTGAGAGTGTTATTTGTTCCCCCACCTCCTACTTTTTTAATTTTCACTGCAAACACAGCTTATTTACACTCTGTCTCTTTCAAAAATCAAGTGTCAACCAAGTGCTAAACTGCTGCTATTTGCCAATGTTTCATTAACACCTTATTAACTTCCAACAGCTGAAGGTGACTGGACCCTCACCTCTGTTTATTCCCTCAAAGTAACAGTTAAGTGAAGCATCAGGACAGAGGCACCCCTGTAAATACGACTGAAAACAAACACACATGCAGAATATAATCACACACTGCTTCAGCCAGATCTGCGAACAGACACATCCAGTTAATTTTATGCACAGTCACATACTACCAAGTTTAGAGCTCAGATTCCTGTTAGAGATTATAAGAAAGATCTCTGAGCCTTTTTTCCCCTTAGTCCATATCAAAAGCCAGTAAAAACAGAAACACGAGCCTTGTACAAATTATGCCACCAGCAGTTTGCTCTTTCAGTTTAAATAGCAGGTAGAAAGGTGTGATCCTCTTGTCATGTAAATCAGAGCAGCTGCAGCGGTTACACTGCTGAGCCTCCAGCTTGTGGATACACATTCTTTTACGCTGAACGACAGGCCATGCAGATAGGAGCGTAAAATACAGAGAGAAAGAACAAAAAAAAAGCAAAACCCAAGAAACGGGACTCCCAGAGAAGGGAGACAGGAAACATTCTCCTTTGGAAGGATCTCTGATGAATTAAAACCCTTCTTTTACTTTTCTGTGGTGGCCTGAGCTAATCCCACCCCATACCCCCTTTTTCATGTTCTCATCTACATTAAAAGGGCAGGACAGTAGATATCTATCTATTTATGTATGCATTTATTTATTATTTATGCTTGCTATCATTCTCTTGTCCTGTTTCCCCTGCTTTCCAATTTAGAGTAAATTTTTCCTACTGTCCTATGTCACACACTTCCAGAACATCTTCCTGCTCCCCTGGAAAAAGACTTCAATGTGCTAGGAGGCACTTACAGAGGTTTCTGCTCCCCTGTGACTAGCTTCCCCTAATGCTGGGGAAGCTGGAGATGTTCTGGTGGTCCTTCAGTCCCTGCCTCTGTCTTGATGGCATTGTCACTTCTACAACTGCAGTGCACGTGTACTGACACTGGGAGCTTGGTGATCAGAGTGACAGTTACCATCTTCCTCATCCAAGAAGATGTTCCAAAAAACCTCAAAAATTCCAAAAAAATCAAAAATTCAAATCCAAAAAAAGAATTCAGATGTTTCAAATTCATTAAAAAGGGGGAGGTTTCTGCTACCATATTCAGCAACCAAAAGGACTGGAATCTGACTCTGTAATCATTCTTATATCAAGTACAAAGTTTCCACATCATTCTTCATGAATGCAATGAAAAAAGTTTGCTTTCTGAAATAATATCTGAAGAAAGTTCACAAACCATGAGGCAGCTAAGGCAGAAAGGGGAAAAAGAAAGAAATGGGCAGTACTTGGGAATGAAAGTACGAAGCATCATATGAGTCATTAAGAAAACTTTAATAAAGTAAATGGGACGTTGGTGCGACTAACAAAGCAGCGTACGCTTCTTTGCGAGGCTGGAATCTCAAATTATCCTTCCAGTCTCAAAATATTGTGTTAAACTAGAGCATGTTAAAAATACTTGCTTACTCGTAATTTGAGCATTCACCTAGCTTATCAGTATTGTCTCCCACCACCCTGGAGTGCTCCCAGGTTTTACTAGCCTATGTTGAGGGGTACATTTTCATCTGCTAGTCTTTTGGCATCCACTTTATTTATTCTTGGTGCTACACACAGACTTGTGTTCCAAGGGATCCTGCTGTGGCAGGGGGATTGGACTAGATCTTTCGAGGTCCCTTCTAATCCCTAACAATTCTATGATTCTAGGTTTGAAATGAACATTTTGCTCTAGTACCATCTCTGCAAGTACTTTGGACCAGACTTTGGTCTCATTAGCACCAAGACAAATCTGGAATACGTCCACTAGTCTCTGTAATGTTACTCCCAATACATGCTGATTTAGCTGAGATCACAGGCTGGTTCATTGACCTAAGCGCTGTCAGTGGGGATGTACTGAGAAGAAAATTTGATCTACTAAATTCAAATCCTTGAGGTGTTGTTCTTGCAGCCAAGTTATTTAGAAAGAAAACACTGAACTTGAGTGTTGACCCTCTATCCCAGCTGGATCTCCATGTAAACTGTGCTCCTGCTGTAGTCTTTTAAATAGATCAGCAATTTACATTTTAAATAGACCAGCAATTCAAATTAGTGAAATGCCAGAATGGAGGTGGCATGGAGGGGGGAGAACTTAAGTTACCTGAAATGTCATTAGTGTTCAACAGTGTTGTCATTAGTGTTCAGCATCAGTGTAAAAGTGCATAAGTCCATCTACATTACTGGCTTCACGTGCAGAAACTGCCCTTCACTGTCTCTGCCAGCTAAAGGCACGTAACGGAGCACTCCCACTTCACCCACGCGGGCTGGCTGTCCTCTGCTGAAGGAACACCGCTGCACTTTGTCCACCTGCCTCACACCTCGGTGCACAGTGAGCGGTCAGCACTGCCATGCACTTCAGCGTCTGCGCCGATCACAGCGCAATCATTCTTAATCCCTCCAGCTCTGATATTTGTTCACCTCACACCAGGAGAAAGATTAGGGGGCAGTTGCTTGGGATAAACACAAACGACTGTGGGAGATGCCCTCAGGAGCAGCTCTGTCACCGAGGACATTTGCCTCACTGACAGCCCCGTGCAGCCTGTCGACTTGACTGCTGCTCGCCACAAGAGAAATGGCAGCATTTCAGGCTGTTAAAGGTGTGATTGATGGGTGCTGTCGGTCCCTACCTGTCAGCAAACTGCACTGACAGCGGTGAGATCCTCCCCAGGGAGACAGCCATACAACACACAGCCCACCCGGCCCGCTCAGCGAGACCCTGATGACCCGCTGTGGATCTCCTGGCAGGTGGTAATCGGCTCGCTGGAGCTGGGAAGGGCAAGCAAAGCGCTCGGAGCTCTGTTTTTGCTGGCAAGGGCAGTGACATCTCTCTCAGAAGTACCTGGAGATGCTGGAGCAGGGCTGTGAGTGCAGCCAAGGGGGGCTGGCAGCTGCAGAAGGCTGGTTCAGCCCAGAGTTAGGAGAGATCCTGCTGCAGCAGCAGCAGCTGCTGGGTTGTCAGTGGGAGAAACTTGTGGGATCCTGGCACAACTCCATGGCTTTGCATGTGCAACACGAAACACGTGCAGAGGGTTTGCTCTATGTGCTCCTGAGCCTGAGGGATGGCAGAGGTGATGCAGCCATTTACCCCTGCCTGGAGGAATCTCCTCGCGGATGTGCATGGCAGTGCTGGCACACGTAGGTGTGAATTCTTCACCCCACAGGAGGGAGGCCCAGTGTCATCTGACTTCTTCTGATTTTGCATCAACCTAAATAAAAATATCCAGTCTGAATAACAAATCACTCTGGGAACGAGATATTCTTTCATCCACAAGACCATCTAAATCACAGGTCAGACCATTCAGACGGTGTCAACACTAGAAAGAAACAGCAAGAAAATCCAGTAACTTTCGTCAGTCTCTTCACTTTGTTGCTGTCTCATTGTCCTTCCCACCCTCTGTCCCAAAGGACCAGCAGTGGTTAACCTTCAGGCTGCTTGAGGTGCCTCTCCTGTGCACTGGGGCTCCTGGGCAGTGCACAAGTGAGGCCGTCCAAGCCCACTGACCTCAGTGAAAAGACTCCCACTGACGAGAGGGGAGTCCCATCGGGCCCAGCTTGAAGAAGAGCCACTTTTCATTCATAACCTTTACTTGACAGTTCCCAGCACTGGCCACACACTACGACTGTTGGCTATGGTGCCTGCGAGGTGAGCGCTAGTGCCACTGCTGGATCACTCTTTTCATCTGATGTCTCTGATATGAAGGGGGAAGGGGGGACAACGGGCTTAGCTAGTGAAAACCCTAGGTATAGTAGCCCAGCTCTGGTGAAGCAGGGCGGCATGACAGATACCAAGAAGGGCTATCACCCCTCAGTGTTGAAAACTGTGTACTCGGCTCCCTCCCTGAAATGTTTATGCACCAATGCACGCAGCATGGGCAATAAACAGGAGGAGATGGAGGCCGTTGTACAGCAGGAAAACTATATGGTAGCCATCACAGAAACCTGGTGGGATGACTCCCACAACTGGAGTGTTGCAATCAATGGCTATCAACTTTTCAGAAGGGATAGGCAAGGAAGAAGAGGTGGTGGAGTAGCCCTCTCCGTTAAAGAGACATATGAAGCCACACGAATGAATGCAGGTGAGGATACAATTGAGTCAGGCTTGGAGACATGTGGCTGGAGACTCGTCTGGCAGAGAGGGACCTGGGGGTTCTAACTGACAGGAAAATGAATGTGAGCCAGCAGTGTGCCCAGGTGGCCAAGAAGGCCAATGGCATCCTGGCTTGTATTAGGAATAGCGTGGCCAGCAGGAGTAGGGAGATTATTGTCCCCCTGTATTCAGTGCTGGTGAGGCCACATCTTGAGTACTGTGTCCAGTTTTGGCCACCTCAATAGAAGAGAGATGTGGAGATGCTGGAGCAGGTGCAGAGGAGGGTAACTAAGCTGGTGAAGGGCCCGGAGAATAAATCTTATGAGGAAAGGCTGAGGTGCCTGGGGCTCTTTAGTCTGAGGAAGAGGAGGCTGAAAGGAGACCTCATCACTCTCTACAACTACCTGAAGGGACGTTGTGGAGATGTTGGTGCTGGTCTCTTCTCACCAGCAATTAGAACAAGAGGGAACAGGTTCAAGTTACAACAGAGGAGGTTTAGACTTGATATTAGGAAAATTTTTTTTCACAGAAAGGGTGGTCAGGCACTGGAATGGGCTTCCCAGGGAGGTGGTTGAGTTGCCATCCCTGCATGTGTTTAAAGATTGTTTGGATGAGGTGTTGAGGGATCTGGTTTAGGGGCCAACTTGTAAGGTAGGGCAGATGGTTGGACTCGATGATCCCAGGGGTCTTTTGCAACCAGATTGATTCCGTGAGTCTGTGATAAAAGTGCAGCTCACAGCTTCCCTTTCCTCTCCAAATCAAAGGCAGTGACTGCAGCTGCACAGACCCGCGAGTCTGTTTAGTTTCTGTGGGCCAACAGCCACCAGCTGTAGAGGCTGCTGTGCTTTTTCACTGGATGGGAACTTCTAATTCCAACAGAAGATGTGCACAAATATTCTCTGTACAAAAAATTGTTCTGTATATGCCTAATTTAATGAAATGTTCATTTTCTAATGAGGTGACAACAATGGCAACACTCTGCTATCGGGATGCTAGCTAGTGCCCGTAACCAACAGGTGATCACAGAACCCTTGCACTGTTATCAAACTGCATTGCTGTACTAATGAAGTACTTTTGCAGCTGCATTGTTCTAAAGTTGGACAGAAGTGTGGATAGTAATTAAATTAAAAAAAAATCATTAACATTATTGGGAGATGTACTTTGTGGTATTTATTGATTTGCAGTGTTGTTACCGAAACTCCTCAAGTGTTTCTATGCCCACTACATGCAAGAAGCAGTGGAAAGAAAATTCAGAGTAAAAGTGCTGTTCAATATCTACTGAGCATAAATTAAGGTATAAAAGTTTCCTGAGTTATGCAATAAGAAGGAAAAAGCCACTTGGAGTTCACATTAAAGGGTGGTCGTATATCTGTCACATTTTCGTACTCGGGAAAAGACTTAAGCACTTAAAACCTGGCAGAGGTAGAATTTATGTGCTTACATCCCAAACAGAGATTCTGCTGTCTATTTTATGAGGTTTCCAAACTCTCTCAGATGCCAGTACAAAAGCTCCCCAGACATCTGGGATTCTGGTCATACACAAAAGCTTTTCAGTCTTAAAAAGGTCAAGTTGCCCAGCATCCAATTCAGGCACCAGCCTAGCTGGGACCCAAAAATTATGTTCCTCTGTTTATCTTCCCCCAGGGCCTGTTTGAGTGCTCTGAAAATTCTTACCAAACAGCTCTGAAATTGGATTTTTCATAAAGCACAATGGCTGCTATCAGTTTCTTTTGAAATATGGGTGCTGGTGTCCTCCCTTTTCCTAAGCTACTGCAGCATGCGAACGGCGCATGACAGGAACGTCTCAGCCTGCCACTGCACCCCGGCAGAGCTCACACACTCCAGTCAGGAAGTTTTGTCTCCCTTGAAGTCACTGTGAAATTTTCTCATGTCTTCCAGGAGGGGCGATTTCCATCAGGACTATGACCTAGAGATATGACAGCTGCTCCACATTTGACAGAGCTGGTTTAGGCTCTTGCACCAAGCAAGCATTCAGACAGCAGGGGAAGGGACAAGTCTTCATGGTGATGCAGAAGGTCAAAAGCCTGTTAAAAAGTCATAACTGGAGAAGGTCGTGGGACTTCTGAGAGGATCCTGACTTCCACATCTCCGTATTCTGTGATTAATGCAGAGGAGCATGCTCCATTCTTGTGCACCTCCATGTGCTGTCCATGGGCCCTGGACTCAGGGTCCATGAAGCATCAGGGACCAAGAAATTGCATCCTGCAAGGGTAGAGTATTGGGATGAGTCAAACCTTTGTTAGCTTAGTATCCACTTAAACCCTGTACTCAGGAAATTTTGTCAGCCAGCGTGCTTCAGTGGTAAAAGGGCCAGATTGTCACAGCATCACAGAACATTAGGGATTGGAAGAGACCTCGGAAGATCATCTAGTCCAATCCCCCTGCCACAGCAGGATCAATTAGAGAAAGTCACACAGGAACATGTCCAGAGAAGGAGATTCCGCAATCCACCTGGGAACCTGTTCCAGTGCTCCGTCACCCTCACTATGAAGAAGTTCCTTCTGATACTTATGTGGAACCTCCTCTGTTCCAACTCACAGCCAGTGCCCCTCACCCTATCACTAGATGACACTGAGAAGAGCCTGGCTACATCCTCCTGACCCCCATCATTCAGGTATTTATAAACATTAATGAAGTCACCCCTCAGTCTCCATTTCTCCAAGCTAGAGACCCAGCTCCCTCAGCCTTTCCTCATCAGGGAGGTGTTCTACTCCCTTCACCATCTTTGTGGCTCTGCGCTGGACTCTCTAGCAGTTCTGCATCCTTACTATTGTCCCCACTATTGGACAACAGGCTATGGTAGCAAAGCCATCCTTTTAATGGTATAAATCTTGTCACAATGAACAAAAGGTGAGATGCACCTGCAAACCGTGCTTCTGAACACTTCCCACAGCCAGGGCAATGATGTCCTACAGTGGCATAATAAAGCCTGCCAGGGAAATGAGGCCATAGAGTGAAATTCATATTCAAGACTGTTCAAAACAGTTTGTTTTCTGAATTCAGACAAATACCTGCAAACTGTTTTCATTACATTTAGTACCAGCCGAGTCAGGGCACAAAATACAAGAGTGATAATAAACTGAGAGTCTATTCACACTAAGCAATAGCCAGACAAATAGCTCTGCCGTACTCTTCCAGTGCTACTTTCTATACCAAATGTGGATGAATAAATTCTTATTATTGACTCCCAGTAGCTGACAATGTTGATAGTAATAATAATAATGGTAATAGTAGCATCATTTATATTTGAATAGAATTCCTCTCTCCAATCATTCTATAAACTTTGCAAAATGTTGTGGTGGGACCCCTTTGACCCGTTACTGAAACGCAGCCACATCTGCAGCAAATCACATGTGATAAACATGGATAATGTCAGTCCTGTGTGATGGATTAGGACTGGGAGAAGTGCTGTAACTAAAGAGTAGCGAACGGGAAATTATTGAGGTTTGTAGGAAAACCACAGATAAAACCCCTTAGCTTTGGAGAAAACTTCTGTGTGGTGATTAGTAATTATTAGGGGTTCAAGATGTGTCTCGTCCATCCTAACAGCAAGATCTGAAAGGGTTACAGCTATCTCATACTAGGAGAAGGGGAAGACAGCCTGTGATAGACCAGCACTGCAGCTGTGACACTTGTTCTGGATGAGTCTTAGGATAAAGTCTGCTAGCAGCAGGCAGTGAGCAAAGAGAACTGCTTTCCAAGATGCCTATTTTTTCTCAACCTATTGCTTTTTACCCTAATGAATTTTATATTAGTCAGCATTGTGGATTTAATAAAAATATGTAAAGTATTTAAATTATTAATGGTTTAATAAAATAAATAACTAGAAATAATATTTAATCTAATTGGAATGGGCTACCCAGGGGGGGTGTGGAGTCTCCTTCTCTGGAGACCTATAAAACCCACCTGGACATGTTCCTGTGCAACTTGGTCTAGGTGATCCTGCTGTGGCAGGGAGATTGGACAAGATGATCTCTCAAGGTCCCTTCCAATGATTCTGAGATACAGTAATTTATGTTTCAGAAATGAGAGTCTAGGTTTATTTGTTTCCCTGTATTTTAAATTCAGAGCTCTTCAGAAGCTGCAGCTCTTGCTGTAGTAGCTTCCTGCAAAGCAAGAAAACACAAACACATGTGAGACAGAAAGCAACAGTTTCCTAAATTGCTGCTAAAATCTCAGTGGTGGTTAGAGATACAGTTGTGTGAAACACATCAGAAAGAAACAAGTCACAAGTCATAAACAGAAAGGATATAATTATGGCAGAGCGGATTCAGAAGCAGAAGTTAAATCACTGTGTGTGTGCCCACTGAGCCTTTTTCAATGTAATGCTCCTGCACCTTCACCCTTTGCTCAGGCTGCAAACACGGGCCATCCTGGAAGCGGCCGGGCTTAGCCCTTCAGAGACCAGCAGCCCACAGACCCAAGCTTGATGTGAAGTGGGTCAGTGTGTCACCAGACAGGTTGTTGCAAAGTCATGTGTGGTCCCACTGTGGACAGTGAGCAGACAGACTGTAGGGTAGCAGCCAGGTGGAGGCATCTTCACACATCTGCAGCAACTGCCTGCTGCTCTCCAGAGACTTTTGCACATTCAGGATCAGATTATCACCAACCCTAAACCAAACCAGCTTCTAAATTCCCTTCATTTCTGACTGGAGCTGGATTTAGAAAGTGTCCTTCTGACAGCTCAGCTGGTCGGCTCCCTTGAGGCTCCTGCTCTGGAACACCCTGGTTTTCACAGAATCACAGAAAATTAGGGATTGGAAGGGACCTTGAAAGATCATCTAGTCCAATCCCCCTACCACAGCAGGACCACCCAGACCAAGTCGCATAGGAACACATCCAGGTGGGTTTAAAATGTCTCCAGAGAAGGAGACTCCACAACCCTTCCTGGGCAGCCCCTTCCAGCATTTTTTGATGAAAGGAACATAAACACATCTGCATGCAGACATCTTCCTACTTTTAATCCTACTAGAACAAGCACATGGCTTTGGTTTTGCCTCCAAGGTATTGCTTGCTCGGGTCTCCTGCACAGAGAAGCTTTGTCAATACAACTGCTTGGAAGTCTGACGTAAAACAGAGGGCATGGCCAGTTATCCTGGCCCTGCAGGGACTTCCAGAGCATAACCAGGAGCAGGCTCCTGCCTTCTCCAACACAAGCTGCCCTGCTGGGCACTGCACCCATCGCTGTGAGCAAGGGCCATCTGTGCCAGCCACAGTGAATCAAGACGCTATCTGCGTGGGCTTCTCCTTTTAAAATGCAGCTGCCACATACACAGCACCCAAGTAATTAGGAACATTACAGCATTAGTCAAATCAACTTTGTTTTCCAGTGGGATGAACGCCAGTGATATCATTTACAAATAGCGAGTGTTGGTGGGTGGTGGTACAACACAGAGGTCTCCAGATCTATCCGTCTGCGTGAGCAGACTTTCATTCCTGGAAAGACATCCTGTGAAACTGCTGCTGAAGGGTCACAGAAGGTTTGTTTCCCCCAGGCTCCCAGGCAGAGTGAGCTGGCCAAAGGCTTAGGGTTGGGAGGGAGCAGCAGCACTGCTCTTTGGGCCACAGCACTGCTGTAGATGTGAGGCTTTGGAAGAAGGGGCTGCTTTGCTTGCTGTTTGCTGTCCTCATTTCAAGACCATCTATTCAGCTTTCCACATCACTGATCATTCCTCCACTGAGGCATAGACAGCCCAAAGCTTTTTCCACTCTGCCTTCCGAAGAGGAATAACAGTGTCTTTCCTGGAGTACTCAGTTCCACCCCCAAGGATGACTGTAATGTCTGCCTCTAAATGATTAAGACGAGCACACAGTAGAGGTTTTACAGAATATCCTCTTTTTTCTCCTCATTAGCCTGCCAACTTCAGCTCTCAGCCTATGCTGAGGTCAAGGAACACCTTGTGCGAGGAGCAACACGAGACAAAATCCCTCACACATGTGACAGTCTCTGTATTCCTCAAGACTTCTGAGGCACAGGAGAACTTGACAGTGCGTGAACATGTTGCTGGTGGATCTGTTTTTGATATTTGGCTGTTAGGCACGTACTAGTGTGGTAACCATATAAGCCATAATTTAATGAACTGAGAGCTTTATTTCTGCAGCTCTCTAAACCGGGGCAGGCAGGTAGCCTGGTGTTTTGTAATCCTGTTTTACTTAATTAAAGTATTGCTGTTGGCTGGGCGAGAAGATGTGTTACCCTGTTGCTAGCACATGATGAAGGAAGGCAGACATCATTAGTGTACACGGCTCCTGCCTCAGACTCCATCAGAACCGGGGCCTCTGCAGTTCCTCTGGAATAAAATTAACATATTTCTCCTTGAACGTTTCCTCTCCTATTCAGCTGCACAGATTTCCCCGTTGCAACTGTTAAGCTGTTTGGTTACCCGTAACGTGCCCGGGCTTTGCCAAAGGATCATTTATAACCCCTGCCGCTAGGTTAACGAAGGTTTATTTTAGCACGTGCGTTCCTGTAACGCTCAGTTGCTAATGAACTGACCACCCTCTCTTTAACGTGAGAGATACTTCTCATGATTTCAACTTTTACTCCTGAAGAGCAAGGCTGCACTGGGGTCCTCTCACAAGTTTTTTTGGGTTTGTGCCACTAAAGGAAGGAGTGCATAAGAATAAGCATCTGGCAGTACATCTGCGTGCAGTCCCTGCTGACATCCTGCGTGCCGTCTGCCCAGGCTCACTTCTCCCTTCATACAGAGCTTGACATATCTGGCACCCCACTGCCAGACAACCTCAGCACACACTTCTCTCTCTAAGGGAGGCTGAGTCACTTTTTCGATGTCTTCATCTTGTGTTATCTCATTGCTAACCTGATGGAAGAGTGTGCAGTGTCTTTTCAAACTATTCACAGCTCTCCAGAAGGAAATCTGCCAAAAAGCCTCTATCTGCACAAGCCAGAAGGCCTGATGTAGGCACAAAGATCAAAACAAGCCATCTCCAGACCAATGACTCTGAAGTTTTCATTCTTTACAAAGGACACAAAACCCAAGACAGTAACTGAGATAAACGCTGATGAGTGGATGTGACAAATGTGTTCCCCAAGGCTTTGCAAGGAAGTGCTGAAGGTCCCCAGGACAGCTTCATAGTCCTCTGATTGCTTGAAAGCCAATTGATCTCTTTTTCTGTTCTCCTACATCACTTTGCGTTATACAAATATTGTGATCACTGTACATCACCTTTGGTAGACCCTTTCAAAGCAACTGAGTAACTCAAAGCCCAACAAGGATAATTTCATTTTGTGGTTGAAGTTCTGGGACATTCAAGACCATTTTTCATTCTGAGTTGGCAGCTATGATCCCCAAACCAGTAGAGGAATTGGGGCAATAACACTTTTCTGGAAACAGCACTAGAGATCTGTACTGTAAGGAAAGCTGACTATGTAACGGAGGAGTCAGGATGACATTTATCTTCACAAATGTGCAGAGTTATGAAAACCCCCTTTCTGTATTTGTATTGTCTTCTCAAGTCAGCCTGGCTATGCACGACTCCGGTGCTGAAGGACTGATTCGTGTTTCTAAATGCTTCTGCTCACAAGGAGCAATTTTCCTTTTTTCTATTTTGCATGAAGACGTACAAAACAGAAGTGATCTTCTTCTGCCAAAAAGACTTAACTCAGCAGTGCACAGAAGAAACACTTGTCCCCATGAGTTTGAGGGAAAGTTGATTGTCTCACCCCACAACACTGACATAGCCCAGCCCCAGCAGTGTCGACATGAGAGACTGACCTGCACATGTGAACAGTTTCTCAAGTGTTTATTTTGTTCTTCTCAGTTGTCCTCTCTGTCATGACAACAAGATGAAAACTGCCTAATACTGAAGGTAAAACTCGCTGGCAAAGAAAACTTTCAAAGCCACTGCTCTGATGGAGTTGTAAGGCTGGTATTCCTGTGGAGAATTAACCAGACTTCAGCATCACTGTCTTTGGAAACGGTCACGGATATTACAAGTAACTCCTGTTTTGAGGCAACCCCTAATCAAAGGGCAATAAGGATCATTCTGTAACATTTCACATGAGGAGCTGCAGTAGACCAGACTGCGTTACCGACAAACAAAGCTCCTTTTCTATTCTTTGCAATGATGACTGGCTTATGACAAATTTTCATGAACAACAATCACGCTTATAAGTCCTTTTCATATGGACTGAGAAGCTTTCATGTATAAGGTTAGGGGCTGTCTCTTGGCATTCACAAGAGAGCACGTTTTAAAGGGCTTCTCTTCAAAGTGAAAGCTCTGTAGCACATTGGGAATATTCTAACCCCCCGCCTCATACTGCCTAACTTTAAATTAATTTCTGGCTTGGGTAATGATATGAAGCTGCTCTACTCTCTGCCAGTGCTCAGCACCTCCTGTTTACTACCGGAGCAGCAGAGACACGGTGGCACAAACTACTGTCTGAGAACAGCTTGAGAACGGCTACAATTAATGAGCAGATAAACACAAATTTGATTGTCTGCCTTTTAAAAAGAAACAATCACAAGCTCATTAGGGCAGTGAGAACCCATAATACCACTGCTAAAACAGCCCTGCTTAAGCAGACAACCACAGCACCTTAGCTCATCTCTTAGAGGCTGAAGGAAGCTGTCAAAAAGGAAGGAGGCAAAAACCCGACTGCGATCACGCAGGCTGCTCTGAAGGGTCCTCAGGCAGAAAAGGATAAACAAAACTGCACTGAATTCAGAGCTTGCTGTTCTTCACAAAGCAGAGCAAGTCTTACTACATTACACAGCAATAGCTACTTGACGCCTCTTAGCTCAGTGAGGCGAGCGCAGGGGCGCTGGCAGGGCACTCCCCATCCTCTCCTTGCAAAAGGACAGCTGCAGCTCTCCTACCCAAAGCTCCAAGCCTGAGTGTTGGAGTCTTTGACTCAACAGCGGTCCCGCAGAGGCTAATGGAAACAGATACGCAGGAACAAGTTTCAAAAGGACAACAAAAGCCAGTTTTTCTGGCACCTCCCTGAGAACTTAACAAATAGAAGTAAAAAGGCTGACCATCGCAGATTCTGTTTATTTGTGGTTAGCAATCGGGTACCAGTGATGGCAGGGGACTCACCCCGCAGGTTAAGCTCTGCTCCGTTCTCTTCTGTAGCCTGTCCAAAGCAAGCCAGGGCTGCAGTCCTACTCTAAACACCAGCAACTCCCACTGAGCAGTGGTGAGCAGGAGTGCAGAATCAGCAGAAGGGCTCTCCCACCATTTCCCTTCCCATCCCTCTTCTCAGCTGACAGTAGCTCAGAGAAGAAGGCATCTCTAGAGAAATGGGGACATTGCTAGCATCACCACATTGACATTTAACTGAGCGGCACGCAGAGCAACCCTAGCTTGGCGTAATCTGACTTTTCATTATACGTGAAGGGAACAGCAGTTAGCCCGACCTATGCTTTGTGTAAATCCCCCAAACTCTCTTTATTCCATGATTAAATAATGGACTGTTGACCCAAAGAGAAGCTGCTTTATTGAAGACATCTTTATCTCCTTCAGCCCTTGTTCTCTCCCTATAAAAAATACGAAGTTGAGGTAGCTCTGCTTTGATATCAGAGTTAGCTTTTGTTCCACTCTTTTCTTCTTGAGCAACACGGTGACTTGTGAGGTGGTTGTGTCTGGGAAGGACTGAGCATTTTACTTCCATTTTCTTCAACTCTCAATCCTGGAGGAAGTCCAATAGGAGAACCAGTTTGTCACCAAACGTCGTACTCACCTCCCGCGGCTTTGCTCTTTACAATTCCTACAATCTCTTTGTGAAATGGCAAACTCCCACGCATCTATATGCTGCTCAGTTTTCCCAAGGTTCAGCAAAACGAAGCTCTTCACAGCTCACGTTAATAACTGACCCTAGAAAACACCTTTGGAGAAAACTTAGTGAGGCCATGAACAGTGCTGGCGGGCTATCAGCTTTTATATGGTTTTTTTAGTGATTCAGAATAAGACGAGAGAATCAAGCCTCTTGTTTGACTAGTCATGTATTTATTTTAACATGCAAAACCAGTATCACAATTACTGAAGTTAGAAAAAGATATAGCACTGGGAAAAGTACTCATGCGGAATGAGGCTTCTGCCTGAACTACCCTCAACAATCACCAGTTAGTTGATTTGTCCCAATATTTATAGTTCATCATTACAACTGCCAAAACTGGCAGCCACCAGGATTGTTGTCTCAATTAAGGACAGTAAACAGATTGTCCCTTTTTTTTCCACTTTTAATGAAAAAGTCTAAAATGTAATACTTCACAGTTTAACATGTTGATTCATTTAAACAAGCTAAAAAGTAGTGGTGTGACATCTGCTTGGAGACATTGGTACCTAACATTTTGTCTGTCTCCCCACCAATTTGGTCGTAATTAAGTGGGATAAAAGGAAGAGTAGAGGATTCTGTCAATTAAATGCACTGATGAACTACAAAAATTACATTTCCTCTCTTGGAAAAGTGTAGAAAAGCATCTACAAACCAACACACTGCAGAAAACCAAGAGGGTGATGGGGAAAGAGTGTTGCAAAATACCTCCGTGGCTCTTTCGGGGGAAAATGCTGTAAGCAAAAGATCACAAACAACCTTTGCCAGCTTATTCATCAGATGGCTTCATTTCCCACGGCACAGGCATAATCCACTACAAAACCTTCTAAGAAGCAGTTCCAACATCACATTTCTGCTGTCTTATTGATGGGCCATATTGTTGTTTTCTGAGTCACAAGCACCACTAATTATTACGCTACCATAAGTAGAATTTGAAATGCCATCAAGATCTGCGGTATCCTGTTTGCTGGCACGCTGACTTGCCCAATCTGCATTTTGAGTGCAGTCCTGTACGGAGAATTGTCCTGAAAGCATCTGACCCTCGCCAGCTGGTTCAGTTGTGCATCCCATAGTAGAGCAAAATGAATCGTTACCTCACCGGTACCCGCTAGCAACGTTTTCTTGCCCGGGAGGGCGGCGCTCAAAGCTTGCCCCTAAATCAGCATCCGCGCCCGTTCCGCGGCAGCAATTATCATGGAAACGGGACGAGTGATTTTACAGGGCTTTCATCACGCCTCCCTCCGTCTATTAGGGTGCTTTAGAAAATAAAACTAACCCTGTTTGTTTTCAAACACAACTTGGTAGGTCAGCTACTTGAGATGGCACCTAAACAGATGAGCTTGCCCACGCTGCGTGTGTTTGCAGTGACATGTTGCAGCGTAATTTCACAGGCCACGTGTCATCCGTGCTGCAGCTGCTCTGATACACGGAAGGAGCTATGACAGACCCCGACTCACATGACGGCTACATGAAATGCAGCTGAACTTCACATAAATCATTCTTCAAGAAAAGTTTACATTTATCCCTCGGGTCCATTAGTAAAATGCTTTACACACCTCTTAAGCTTCCAGTACGATGTATTTATGGACCCTAGGAAATAAAGTCTTTGACAATGTTCTCCAGAAGCACTGGTAAAACAACTATATTGAGGTTTCTGTCCTGAGACTGTCTACATACTGGTTCCATTTTTGTAGGATCAAAGGGAAAATGAAAACCCCAGAGGCAAGATTTACTGAACAAAATCACTGCTGGAAGGCTGTCCTGCCTTCCTAGTCAGAGATTCTTCCAGACAGGACTTCTACTCCCACCCACAGCACGAGGACTCAGTACTGGCATCTCCTCTACAACCTCTGCTGCAAAGAAATTCACTGTACTGCATAAGCAGAGGACAACAACAACAGTGACTTCACTGAAGATGGTGAATATCCTTGGAGAAATCTGCCCTGTTCAGCCAGAGCTGCTGTGTAAATGCTCTGCTGAGCAATCCTCTTTGTTTCAAAGATGTGAAAGTGATGGGAGCTATGCAAAACCACTGGCTGCAAAAAGAGACCTGCTCTGTTGGCATTGGGTAGGGTGCCAAGGGATGTTCCTTTCATTGTCTTTTAAGTATTCATAGGCCACACCTAGTTTGACGATTAGCTTGGAGGCTAGAACTGCCTGGAACAATCCAGATATTATAAAACTGTTGGGTATCACTGCTCACATTTGAACGTTGTGCTGGTTGCATTGCTTTCCTGTCCTTTCACATGTCTGCGTAATTCAGTGTGACACAGGTATCATGAGTAAGAGCACAGAAGTAGCAAAAAATACATTTATTATTAAAATAGACACTGAGCAACTCATACAAAGATAGGTGGTCCAAAAACCAAGAGGCATTTAATCTCATACATAATTAAGGGATTAGAAAGCCATATGTTTGCAAGATTAAAATCAGTCACTACTTTAAATTATCAGGCATGGTCAACGTCGTGCTCCAGAAAGCAGAGGTAACTTCGGGTCTGATTCCGCTTTTCCCGCGGAGTCAAATGGCTGCAATTCCAGTGATTGAATCCAGAATCTGTAAGCTCAGAATCGGACCTCACTGCTAGTATGGGTGTGCTTGTGTCTTTTAGAAAACCAAGGATGAGTAATCTGATGAATGGTGGGAGCTTTTAGCTTCAGAATGTAGTGTCAGTCCCATCAGAAATGATTGTACTGATCCAAGCGTGTTTATTACAACACTTCCCGGTGTTTCTAAGGGCACTGGACAGAATTCTATCCAGTTTATCTAAATTTTCTTGTTACATGAGAATGTCTTTCACATCAATGAAAAGGCCTAACCTAACCAAAGACAACAGAAAGTGCAAACCATGACACTTGTGGGCTGCTTCAATCACATATGTGCACGTTTTGGGTTCTATCTCAGTCACAACAATGGGAAAGGCAATCTTCCTGTTGTAGGAACTTCACCTTCATTAAACTCACAGTAAGTCCTGCTTGTGGTTTCACAAAGCTGACTCAGAAAGCAAGTTACAAGACAATCTGCACTAAGGGAATAACTGCGCATCACTCTCGGGCCCCGCATTACCCAGCGAGCTGTGTGCAGACACTACGAAAGCAAACCTTCCAGCATCTCATGGAACAAGAAAATTGCTCATGCAAAGTAGCAGGAGAGCTCTGCAGCTCCTGTGACATGTGGTGTAGCACTGGTGAAGTGGAAGGCACGTCACATCCCAGGAGATAGCTTGGGATAAGCTTTTCTCTCTAGTGACAGTCGGACCATGTGTCAGCTAATGCTTCACCGCAAAGGCCACACGTTGCTGAGCGCTGGTCACGTGTGTGAGCACTAGCAGACTGCGAGTCGTACGAGCGCACACGCGTCAGGATTTTGTGTCTGCTAACAGACAATTTGAAAATGAGAAATATATGCACAGCTATGCTTATGCATTTCTTCAGTACCCATCTTGGAAGACTGCTGCACTCCAAATTTCTAGAGGAATTGTTTTGCATTGCAGAAACTGAATGAGGAGTACAACGGATCTCTAGCGGATCCCTGAGGACTCATAATGTACATGGTCATAGTTACTGTATGGTTTAAAAATTAACTGCATCGATCTAAGTTCCTTAAGTGGTGATAATGGGCCTGTGTCCATTTTAAATAAATTTACCTTCCCTTTCAATATTTGCTATGATTTGTATCCCTTTGTCTTCAAAATCACTATAAGAAATCACAGTCGGGCATTTCTGGAACAAGTCAGTAAATATCTCCGTTGCAACTAAACCTACCATTCAGTCTTGAAGTGGGTATCAGAGATAAAGCCAAGCTAGTCTTGGCTAACAGACATTGAAAATGATGGTAACTTTCCTGGAAGCCCACCTGCCTCACTGCCTTGCCACACTCAGCACCAACAGCTCTGTGCTTTCCTCAGTGTCAAAGTGAATCCAAACGAGACTAATCACATTTTTGAAAGGATCAAAATGGAGCCTATGCAACCAGGAGCTCAGTCATTTGCCAAAGCAGAACAGGATTAAGCCAGACTTGCAGAGCTCCCTGCAGCTGCTTTGACATACTGACTTCAAGTGGCTTGTGCTTATCAAAAGGATCAGAAATGCTATCTACAGTGTGTATTCCAAAAGGTACTTTGCAAGAACTGAAGGATGTCATGGAGCAAAGACTTTTCCAATTACTAGTACACATGAAAGATTTCTTAATACTTACAAGTTCTCACATTAGCTTGATGATTAAAATTGATTGTATGACTGCAGAGCAATTTTTTTTACAACCTCCTAACAGGTAGAGGAAGTTGATACCACAAGCAGCAGAAAGAGCATAATTAAAATACAATTCTACTTGATATTAATAATAGAGCAATACACTAATTAAAACCAACATCGACTGAACTTTCTATTTACACTAGTTCAGACAGCACAGGAGGCAAAGAACTATGTTTCGGAGGCATATGCGACTGTTAGAGCTTCTGTCATCCAGGTGCCATTTCTGACAGAACACATGTGTGCTGAACAGTTGGCAAAAGAATGAAAAAGATTACTGCAGATACATGGGCACACAGAATCTGGGATGACACAGAATTAAGTCCATATAGGAGGTGACAGACTGCTTCGAAAAAGACATTTTTTCCCTACAATTCCTTCCATCTTCGTGCCCACGCATGTGCACACACGCAAGATTAAAAGCCAGGGAAAGGAGGAAGGGGTTTTGAGAGATTTTAAAGACAGATCAACAAAAGACGTTTTGTTTTGTGTTTCTGCTTTGGTTTGGGAAAGGAAAAGGACCCTAATTTGGCAATTAGGAAGCTTTGATTCCTAGATTTAGTCAAGGCAGACTATCCTCCTGTGAAGTCAGCATCAATACCCACGATAGTTACAGCACCTGTCTTGTGACATCAAAGTTCTCTGCCTGAGGGGGAAAAACAGAATGTAAACAAGAAACTGCATTTGTTGTACTGCTGATGCTGCCTTTGGTGTTCACCAAACGCTCTTGCCAGGAATGAGCCTTCTCTTGTTTTGGGGATCTGGAATGCAAAAGTGATGGACATACTCCAAACTTTCTTACGAATTTGGACTGCAAGAAACGGCATCATTTACTGTCTCACAGTGAGGGGACAGTGTTCCTACGTAGTCTTACTCAAGCTGGAGAAATCTTGATGATAGATTCATTGCATCTGCTAGTTTTCATCTGGATCCAGATCAAGGTCAACTTCATTGGAAATGTTAAGATAAAAGAAAGCATAGAAAGCCAACAAAAATACCAGTATAGCTGCAAGGACAAGGGCAACTTCCTGTAGAAATAAGAGGGGAAAAAATAAAACAAAACCTGTTAGAAATAGTACCATGTTCTCAGATAAACTAGGAATAACTTATTTCCATTCCGTAACGCACATGAAAACATCATCAGGCATACACAAGGCATTGAGACTTCACGGATTCACAACGGTCTCCTCTTTGTGATTATCATTTACAATAGGTTTTGTAATCCATTCACGTACCAAAGGTGTTGGTGAACCTGGTACACTGCCAGAAACAGGATAGCTGGCTTCAAAATATTTGGTCTGACCTAGAAATAGGAGCTTCATGTCCTTTCATTACGCTCTTCCTTCTTTTTAGAAAGAAAAGACAGAACCCATAAACCACAGTTTTGAACACAAATTTAATTTAGGAATTTACACTGTGAATTTTGATGTTTTCTAGCAATATGTTACTGGTTTTTGCCAACCAATTTGTAATTTTTTAATGAAGCAAACACAGTATGGTGGAAGTCAATGAAAATTGCTACCTCTACCTCCCAGCCTCCTGGCACACGTTACAATATGGAGCTACAAAATCCTTCAGAACTGGACAACGCTTTTCTTCCATTTCCTCTACAATAAGGCAAAAAGCACAACAGTTTGCATGTGCCATAAAATATAGCAACCTGCAGCACCTTCCTTAATTAACATGAAAGAGCCTTCCAAAGTGTATGTGATTTACAGCAGCTTTCAGAAGCAGGAAGATGGCACTACACATCATTATGTGACTGCCTAGCGTCATGTTCTGTCTTAAGGCTGGACGCTCTTCAACTCCTGCTTTAGATCTCAGACATAATAAGTCCTCATATGACCTGCTCTTTGGTAACACTACTTCTTCCAAAGTCACAGTTTTTCACTTTTTGAAGTTTTGCTTTTCCTGCCTGGAGACGACACTTCCTGTAGAGTTTAGTTTCATTCTGCCAGACAGTGAAAGAATCAGAATCATAGAACCATCAGGGATTGGAAGGGACTTTGAAAGATCATCTAGTTCAGTCCCCCTGCCAGAGCAGGATCACCTAGACCAAGCTGCACAGGAACACATCTGGGTGGGTTTTAAACGTCTCCAAAGAAGGAGAGTCCACCACCCAAACAACACATTTAAGAACAATCCTTATGTTCCTTCAGCTCACAGGAAGTGCCACTTCCACACCTAGTGACACACACAGTTTCATTTTGTAGAATCATGATGTATTTTTAAAATAATGAACTGAGGGACTCAAAAGGAACAAGTTAGTTTGTACACCCCAAAACCCTCTTCCCCTCTACAAAAAGAAGCAAATCTCAGCTTCATGTTAACCTAGAAACCACTTGCGTCAGAACAATCCAGCTACACACTTAAAAGGAGAGAAGAGAAGCAGTTCTGTGATTTCATACCAGCTCATTGGAATTGCTACAGAAGATGCCAAACCTACCCTGCTCATGGTACTAAAAGGAGATGCCTACACAGCACCCACACAATCATACATGTGCAAGAAGAGAATGTGACCCTCTTTGCTGTATAATACATGGGGTCCTCTAAAAGAGATCAGGTGAATTATTCCTTGAAACGTCTATTTCTCCCTGTAGCCTAGAAGAAAAGTGGAGATACCTCTGGTGTGGAGAGCTGCACTGTGGAATGAATTCCACGCCGTACCTCTACATTGGTGGTGGCTTTGTGACCATATCTACTGCCTTGGAGGAGTTAAAACTATGGTAGCTTCACTTTCTAAAGTCAAGGCCGTAAGCCAGCATTCTTCTCTAGACCAGCATCTTGTTGGCATTTACATGGATGCATTATGTGTTTATCAGAATGTTGGCTCAATAATCAATGTACGCCAACCAATAAACTTCAAAGTACTACTGCTTAGCTAGTGCATGCTCTATAGGAGTCTTTGCTCTATAGAAACTCTGGCTTCACACTTCATACGGACGATTGAGATGCACTCTAAATGCATTTTACCACATTAAAACCACTCCTGTAAATTCACTGAGGCTACTTGCTACACAAAAATTTCAGCTAGGTTTTCCTCTCAGAATTATGGCATCCTCTGAACCCCATCCTCCCGATTTCATATGATTTGATTAAAAAAAAGGTACATCTAATTCACTAATACATTAAAGGAAAGTGATTTTTGCTTTGTTGCAGTTGCAACACATCACCATCTCACAAAAGGGCATGGCAGCAGCAGACAGGTTTCATTTATTTCCTTGTATCCGCAGCTGTGTCCCTAGACCCATCTGGCCACACAGCTACTAATCTTAAGAGGATGTAATAAACAAGTGACATACAACTGCAGGCTCCATCTGCTCAGGAGAGTGGACAACAAAACCATACAATGCAGTCACCATTCACACTTGACACAGTCAGCAAATTCATTCCAGGATTAGAAAGTTTTTTCCCCTTGTCTGGATGCCACGATGCTGCCTTGCACTAGGAGCACCCTTCCTCTCCCTTGCCTCCTGCAGTCCCTCTTATGAAATGCCGTGGTAGTAGCGGGAAAATACTGGAGAAGGCTGGCACTGAAGATTTGTATTCTAGTGGGAAACTGGCAACATCCTAATTTTTATTTGTAGGCTGTCCAGTAGCTGCTGTGGTGGGAGCATTTTTTAATTCATCTCTAAGTTTTACAGCAATGTAACGTTGCTCTCCTTGCACGGGCACTAGGAACCGGGTGCCTGCACCAGTATTTATTAGCCCTGGGAACGAAAAGCCTTATTGAAATTCCAGGTTTGAGAATTATGAAAGAACCTTAATTTTGAGTTACTGAAGAAGGCAGAGCAACACAAATCGGAAATAAACAACCTAACAAAGGCCACCTGGCTCTCTGCTAGGAATATGCAGCCTCTTAAGAATTGCAACCAGTTTATGAACTTTTGTAAACATAAATTTTGCAATGTAAATAGCAAATGAGATGCTACACCACAATGCTGCCTTTGCAACCACCGTATATGTTGTCATTTTAATTTGTTTTATACTTATCAGGCTTTGCGATTCGTATTTTAAGCCGCGCATAGAAATGAAACGTTAAAACACTCCATGCTCGGCATATATGGCTCCCTTTCTCTTGCACTTTATGGATCAGCCCCATCATCCCTCTGCAAAATCCATTTACTCAGAGGATTTCACCATGAATAATTAACTGCTACAGAAAAAAGTGCTATAGAAATAAACTTAAAATCATCACAGGGCTTTTTCTCCATCTTTCTTTTTTTTTTCTTTTATAAAATGCTACAGAATGCTAGGAAATAACATCCCTGCGTTCAAATCCCAATGTGCCATCAAAGGAGCCTTTAAAAGGAAGAGGATTTTATATTATACTCGCTTACATTTAGAACGACGCCTGTAGAAACCTACTGACTTCAGCTTGGTTAAGTTTTTAAGGGACTTTTCCATAAAGGAAACACATTCCACTAGTGCACAACTTAATTTAATTCTATGACTTTTTTGTCTGTCTTATGTGTCATGCCAAAATACTTGGATAATGCCTTTGGATTCACAGAATCACAGAACATTAGGGATTGGAAGGGACCTCGAAAGATCATCTAGTCCAATGCCCCTCCCACAGCAGGATCACCTAGACCAACTCACACAGGAACATATCCAGGCAGGTTTTAAACGTCTCCAGAGAAGGAGACTCCACAACCCCCCTGGGCAGCTCCTTCCAGTGCTCCGTCACTCTCACTGTGAAGAAGTTCCTTCTCATATTGATGTGGAAACTACTATGTTCCAGCTTACACCCATTGCCCCTTGTTCTATCACTAGATGACACTGAGCAGAGCCTGGCTCCATTCTGATTCCCATCCTTCACATATTAATAAACACTAATGAGGTCACCCCTCAGCCTCCTTTCTCCAAGCTAAAGAGATCCAGCTCCCTCAGCCTGTCCTCATAAAGCTGGTGTTCTACTCCATCATCTCCATGGACTCCTGGAGAGTGCTGAACTCTCTCCAGCAGTTGAGTGTCCTTCTGAAACCAAGGAGCCCAGAACTGGACACAATACTCCAGATGTGGTCTCACCAGGGCAGAGTAGAGTGGGAGGAGAACCAATCCCAATCTGCTAACTACTGTGCTTCTGATTTACCCCAGGATGCCATTGGCCTTCTTGGCCACAAGGGCACATTGCTGGCTCATGGTCATCCTGCTGTCCATCATAAGTAGAGACCAAAGCCTGAGAAATGTTTGGGGAAGGGTGACTGCTCCAAGAGAGCACTGTCAGAAAATCCTCCTAAGCTCCTGCTTGGTGGATCTTGTTCACGTGCTGAAACCACCATCATTACTGTATTTACACGCACAGGTCAGACCAAGGTCAGATGGGAGCAATCCATTTTGTTTTCTGCCTTGTACAGTTCCCCCTCCCCCTTCCATTTCAAGGCCAGCTATTGAAGTTTGAGTACTCAGATCTCTGGGGAAACTGGGTATATCAGATTTTGTTCACTGGTGGGACGTTATGCTGCCCTGCTTTTATGCAAGGCACATATGCTGGTCTGAAGATCCACCACTGTGGCCATTATAAAGTGTTTGGACATCCTAGAAAGCATCTGGATGAAATGTTATGATCTGTAATGTACAGGAGAGCAGATCAAATGATCCAATAGTCCCTTGTGGCCTTAACTTCTACAAAGCTATGAAGCAACACTCCCACCTTATCTTGGCAACTGTAGTTCACTAGCAGCAGATGATGAACATTGTGTAATCAGAGAACACCCTGTGCCAAAATACACCCTATAGGAATGTCTTGTTATCTGTTCCTACATAACTTGTTCCAGATGAGATAAACTCCCACCAGCGAGCTGGCTTGTCGTGCCACGGATTAAGCAGATACGCCAAAGAATGACAGACAGTAAGCTCGCACGTTTTCAGGAAGCATTTTTCTCAATCAATGCGCTGTGTTGCTAATAACTCTCCATAGAGTAGTATTCTGTAGTCAATTATGTCTTTGCAAGTGGGTGTAAAACACTACTGCTCAGATTTGTATCTACCTTTCAACAAGAGAGAAAACTTCATCATTTATCCCACAGACCACTGATCACTCTTGCAGCCTGCGCGAGAACTCTCTCCCCGAGAACTGACGCTGTTTTTGGCCTCTACACACAAACCCCAGCTACCTGGGGCTGAGCTTCCACATTGCCCTGACCATGTTCTGCTTGTCCCTCTCCTGCTGGCACATCTTGCTCACCTAGGGAGAGCAGAGTAAGCATGGTTGGTGCATACCCCTCGCTGCTCCACTTGCTAAGGATTAGCAGGAGGATTTCCATCAGCACAAGCCCTTTGCAGAGGGACAACAAAACAACCAGACAGAGAAAAGACTCCGTTTCTGGTATCGCTTCAAAGAAGTGGGTCTTACTGAAACACTAGGAGACCCGGAACTTCCTTCCTTCCCTCCTAGTTGTTTCTCAGGATAGGGTCCTCCTCTTCCAAGAGCCACCATAGACTTCAGCACTGTCTGCTTCAGTGTCACATACACCAACAAAGCTAGCACAACAATATTTAACTTTAAAACATGTTTAAAGAGCAAACATTGCACACCAGGTACAGGCACAGGCACCCTGCTTGAACTAAATTTTGATAGTTATTAGTGCTTAGCTGCTTCTCTGACATTATCAACACAGATAAAATCTCTCATCGGGGAAATTAAAAAGGACTAAATGCCAGTGACTGAGAGAAACTTTGTTCCTACAGACCTTGCACTCAAATGACAAGGCAATCGAAGTTTGACAAGACAAGCTAATAACTACGCCAGCAATGAAATGTGAAGCATCTCCAGGGGTTTGCTTCTGCAAGGTTGTATGTCATACATAGGGCTTTTTTTAAAGTGAATGTTGTCAGCTCTCGTCGTGAAATACACAACAGCTGAATTTCACTGTCTTCATAGAAACTAAGGACTAAATTCCTTTCACTAGTTTCCAGTTCTACACCAAGTCTTTGTTTACAGCTAGGACTACAGGTTTTCCAGGACACTAGTGCAAATCATCTCTACAGGCACCCACAAGCACTAAAATCCTACTGTTCTAAGTGGCACCATTCTACTTACTTGATAGGCTTTTCACAGAACTATAAAAATATTCCTGTCTCCCAGAGTGCTTGGACTTTTACATGTATGATAAGGATAGCCCTTCTCAAAACAGCTTTATTAACTGAAATGTAGCTTTTAATGCAAAAATACTAATACATTTTGAAATGCTCCATACCACAGAATGCACTGAAACAGGGGTGCAAACCAAATACACTGCAAATACACCTGTGTATGTGTTTGCTGAGGGCTCACAACAACCTGGGCATTTCTGTTTGAAGTGCTGCCTGCTTACTGCATTGCACTGCAGTCACACCATTTCATTTTCCTCAAAGCAGACTGAAGTTGCTAATCACACAAGGAACCGGGGCCTACATCATATAAAAAGAAAACCCAGCCTTTGGAAAGCGAAACGTGTCGCTTATGGCCACCAGCAAACTCTGCTGATATGAAGCAATGGTACCTTCCCAAAGGAAGAGTGTAAGTTCCCTCAAAAGCTCTCAGTATTAAGAGCGGATCATCGTTGATCAACAAATGCACACTCAAACTTCTAAGTAATTTCACAGTTCACAGAATCTATTTGGGTGGAAGAGACCTTTAAGATCATAAAGTTCAACCCTTAACCTAGCATTGCCGAACACTGACTGTACATAACCTGATGGGACCTCAGCTCCGCTGACTCTTCAGACAGTCACAGACATAAGAAGCAGTTTAACATTCTGCTGTCACACTAAGCAGGAGACCTCAAGAAATTCTGATTTCAAAATGCATTGAGAATACAGAGTCACATCTAGGACAGGTATCAACAGCAAACCTAAGCAGACTGCATTGGGACAGCTGGAAGAATTTAATGAGGGACTGAGGAAAACAAGTCCTGCTTGAGAAAGAAGGAGGGGTTATGGGGCTCAACAGCTAAGCAGCCTCTTCTGAGGTCGGCAGGATGATTTCCCTGCAGACACTCCAGTTACATCCAGTGCCTGTGGTGAAGCTCTGCTGAACCAGAGGGACAGAGCAGGGTGAAAACGTGTCATGGTAAGACAGGAAGAGGTGCTAGTTTACCCTGAGACATTAAATACGCTTTGCTTCTGTGCTGAGCGCTGCAGGGTCTGTCAGTAAAAGCACAGAGTTTTACTCTACAGGGATTGCCCATGCACTGCTAGAAGTGCTGTAACATTTAGTAAGCCCGAGGTTGTTGGCATTAAGCAGGCTCAGTGAGAAGGATACGTACCAAAGCCTTGCCTTCTTTCCCCACACGCACATCCCCAAGGGAGAAGGTGGCCAACTTAACCTCCCTTTTGCTTCAGCTCTGTCAGCTTTTCTCAGCAATTAGGAAGCAAAGAAAATGACTGATCTGTTTGGGGACAACCCACAGTTACAATATAAGGTCCAGGCATGCAAAAAATATTACAGCCTGAAGACAGTGCTTGAAGGATTTCTGTCCTTCCTTTTCTTCTAAAGGCAGAGGCAGAATTGCAAACCTGAGACATCAAATGCTGCAACTAGCAGAACCCCAGAAACACAACTTCCCATGGACTGGAGAGCTCGTGTGTGCCTTGACGTCAAAACTCACTCTTACCTAGAGATGAGCTGCTTATCAGCATATTTCTACAAAACAAACTTCTCTTGATTTCTTTAATCACTAATATTTGATTCTCCATATGTATATATGGTTACACATATACTTCCTTCATATGATTCTTCCTACGATTCTTCACATAATTCTTCATGTGTATATATGGTTGCACACATACTTTCCTATTATCCTTCATTTTAAAGAAGGAATTACTCAAAAATAAAGGAAACAAAACATGTTCTGAAAGCCCAGAGTTTGAATTTCTTTTCACTTGTGAAAGACAGGCAAAAAACCATGAACATTTTAAAAAAACTAGGCTGTGCACTAAAGGTCTCCAAGTAGAACATCACTTTTAAAAGGTCATGTCGTTGAAAGTAAAATGAAAAGGAAAAGGAAAATGTAATAAGAAAGGAGGGAAAAAAACCCCAATTGAACTCAAAAGGTTAATAATCTATCCTTTAAACAAAAAAGGCAATCTACTTTTTCTCATTAAAACCTGACACACAGCACTAACCGAGGAGATTATGTTGTGAAAACATCCTGTATTGCACAGCAATGCTTGATCGAGATCAGCAATCAGGAGCAAAAAGAAAGCACTGTTTCGTGATTATAATAGCAAATTCTGGAAGACAACCAAATACATCATCTGGCAGCTCAACAGCTGTTACAGCTTGGTGGTAATACCTTGGCATTTGCTATAAGCTATAACTTGAAAAAATTGATTTCTCATCTGCCAGAAACAAGAAAATGTTCTCCTTTTAACATTTCTGAAGTCTATTTCACTAGAACACACAGGTATTTGATTGAGGTTTTAATTTTGCTTGTTTTTCACCCTTGCTGCTCAGCTAATTATATATCAGTTTGACTCAAAGAAAAGTTTGAGGGGAAAAATAGTGGATACAATAGTGGGTAGAAGATAGCACAAAACATTTCTCATTGTCCTCTTTGCTCATACTCACAGTCACCATCAAATGAGTCGTTAGTATAACTCACATCTGCCCAAAAAAAGACATAGAATCATAGAATCATTAGGGATTAGAAGGGACCTCAAAAGATCATCTAGTCCAATCCCCCTGCCACGGCAGGATCACCTAGGCCAAGTCATACAGTACCTTTGCAGGTGTTTTGCTGCTAGTTAAGTCTTCTTTTTCTAAGACAGAGGCAGTACACAAGGACATAGACTTATATAACAATAATGAGAACTCACACCACTTAACAAATGTAGCCTTTACATTACTTCTGGGTATGGGAGAGCAAAAGGAGGATGCTTACTCTAATTTTGTAACTGTATGAGTGCGTTTGTTTTACTGTGCAGGAAGTCTCCCTGGAACGATCAGTTTTTAAAGAACACAGTACTTTATTTACCTTAGCATAAGTATGCATCATAACAAGGACAAGGGTTGCTTAGAATCCTTTAGCATTTTAACTGTTCCAGTTATTTTAGAGTTAAGTAAAAGCAATTGGTCATAAATATTTCAGATTCTTGCACTCCACTTGGATTTTGAAGTGTCACGAACAATAACCCTCAGAAATCAATATTTGCACGATACATCTACGGGGAGAAGAAACAACGTATAGACAAAGGTCACATAAGCTATCAAATAGATCTCTACCTTCACGCCTAGTGCAGTTTTCTTGGCCTCTGCTTTTAATCTTGTAGCTCTTAACATAGGCCTGGTTTTCTTATAGTCTTGTTTTCCTAGAGTAGAAAAGCACATTTAATGAAAATGATGCAAAAAGAATATAAAGAATGTCAGCAGTTATTTCAGTTAAAAAGTCAAAACTAACACTTTTGAAAAATCCCACCATCAAATGCTTTAAACTGGAACCTCTCTTTAAGACCAGGGCTCAATCCGTGGAGCAACGGTCCTTAACGCAGACGATGACAGCAACAAGCAAGAGCTGACAACTCAGCGTAGAACCTCGTACTCCAGAGGGACATCAAGATACATGTACAGATAGGTGTCCACCAGTACAACATTTATTAAATCGTTCAGTAAGCATAAGACAGCAAATAAGTAGATTAAAGGTGAATGACCTTTTCCCCTCACGTTTCAGTCAAACAAAAGTTTTCATTACGATTTCTTTTCATCAGCCATCTCTAATGCGTAGAGAAACATGCACCGCAGGACTTCACCGTGAGTACAAGCAGTCTCTCAGTCCAAAGCATGACATTACTCACAAGGATCAGAACTCACAGACATCCACGTCAGCCCAAACAGGCACTAATAAAACTATCTGTTCGTAGAAACTTGTTAACACAGAATGTTCCAGAATGTCTTAGATGGAGTTTCTCAAAGTTACGGGGACTATCTCCTGCAGCTACAAATAGGGCAGCCAAGTGCTTGAGTACTGGGAGCCCACATGAAATGAGTTCAGAGGAGGACACGCATGAACTTAAAAATGGCATCAATAATTTCTCTCAATGATAAAGCACAAACCACTCAGGGAAACTTCTGCTATCTGAAGGGCCTGTTCCTGCTCTACTGTATACTGCTAATTATGGCTTCAAGTCAGCTGTGGCCCAGGTACAGATAAAGTCACAGAAGGAAGAGGAATCTGTGAAGAAACTGCTCCTAAGACTGGAACCTCAGTCCAATCCCTTTAGCTTTTCAAAACATCCTCAGCATTTCTCTCCCCTAATGCACACATGCCCCTTTGTCCTTTCTGTCCACTCCCAAAGCTGAGCCTCAATGCTTAAAGCTGAAACGTGTGGTCATTTTTAGAGCTAATTTTACCCAACTGTACATTAGCTTCCGGTACGGTTACATTCCAGCAGACTAACTTTCCCCCTAAAGCTGTGCCCAGCAGTTTTGTACAGGCAACACTCCCTTTTGCTCAACCAGATGTGATCCTGCATTCATCATTAGCAGTGCAATCTTATCATTTTACACTTACCCTCAAAACTGGGATGTTATGTGCAGCGGTGAAACTCTGAAACATGCATTGAACAAGCAGGTCTTTGCCAGTGAAACACTAGATGCATGGAAACACGCCTCTGTTTTTGTCTGCTCTACCACTCTGCTCATATCCAGCACAGACCTGCTCTCTGTGGCATTCTGTGGATGCTGAACTTGCATTACAAATCTACTTTCACTGCACAGTAGCTCCTCAGCCCTAGGGATTATATATTGTGACAATCTCCCTCAGTCAGATATTATTCATGAAAGACCTGTAATAACTTAGAAAACACTCAATGAAAAATAGCTGAAATATTATCTATTGGAAGAACAGGGAAAAAACCACCAAACATGGGATCTTCCTAGAGGACAGAGTGACAAAAACATGACAGAGTAACTATGTCTGGCAGTCCAAATACATTTACCGAGCCGATGCATCTCATTTGCAGGACAGGGACACTGCAACAATATTCTTCAGAAGTCAGTGATACCTGACAGAAAGATGCATCAAGGTACAGCAGGTTTCTGGAACGGCTACAGAAAGAATTGGAGGAACCGCCAAAACAGCTAAGTCATGAGAAAAAGTCAGTCAGAAAGGGAAGGTGTTTCTTCTCCCCAAACCACTGCAGTCATACTTCTGCTATGAAACAGTTAAAAGAGCTGTTAGAATTTCCATTATAAATGGCAGAAGTTTGTAACTCATAAAAATTCACTCCAGGCCAAAATTTGGCACAGATATATCCCAGTCTTTAATATTTTTATTTGTTTGTTGGAAGCCAACTTGCACTAAAGTGATGCAGCTGTTCTTTCTTACTCGCGAACGAACGACAAATTTATTCAACATAGACTGAGCATGAAAAATAACTTTGTTTAGAGGCACAAAACTGACAAGGACTAAGTTAAACTTCAGTTCTCGTAATTCAAGATTGCTGCTTATCGGTCTGGGGTAAATAAAGCAAGGCAGACAGAAGTGTCCTTTCCAGTGATGCATCACCATTAGTTAATGGAGACTGGAAAGCTTTGCAAGGCCCATCAGGAATGGGAAACAAGTCAGCTGCTGAAACCCGCTTCTCCTTCGTCCCATTGCCCATTCTCCCTCCTCCTCTCCAAGGCTCAACAGGGAAGGTGACACAAACAGCAGTAAATATTGCGCAGGACACCAAGTATGTGAACCAGCCTAAGTCTATTCCTGGAAAAGGGAAAGCTTATTGGTGTTCTTTCCATTGCTTTCAGGCACCCTGCTGCTGTTCATTCCAGTATCGTGGCTATGAGACTGGATTCTACTTACCTGGAGAATGCATCTCAATTTATATTAAATGAACAACTAACCCTCTTATATAACATATTGTCTATTTAAATGACTCTGGAGCTGGTAGTTCTCCAAAGTTATGCACCTGCCATTAATTTGCCCCTCTCCTTGCTAAATGTGATAGCCAAAAGGGGAAAAAAGTACAAAACCAGGCTGAGTCCACCAAGTGCAAAAGTTTAAAAAGGGCATCTGTGGATTTCTTTGTAATGAAAACCAGATTCAGCAATTGTACGAGAAGACTTAAAACATCTGAACTTTCTGAGGCCTTGGGAAAGACATGTGCACCACAGGGCTATAAAGCACTATGAAATGCAAAGCCCCTGCCATGTGAACACTGATCATTACCACCTGGAAAACAAGCAGAAATAAATAACACAGGCTGCCTGGGTCCTTTTGGGCTTGCAATTCCGACCAGTTGGAATATGTATCTTCACACTCCCAGTGTCTTCTAGTTTTATCTCACTTAGCCTGAAAGCTTTCTTGTACATTTATCTTTCAGAGTCATCAGGTTAAGCTGTTTCTTCTTCCCAGGAAGGGACCCTCAAAGCCAGTTAAGACAGACTCATCAGACAAAGCCCCATTTGTCTGCTTTACCCAGTATCTATACAAGACACTGAGTTTTCCTGAGGGAACTTACAAAGGGAAGAAGAAGCAGCCAAAAAAGATAGAACTGGAAAATTTCCAGACCAAATCTTACTTTTTGTGTTACTTAAGCAAAAGCCCTTCCTCTTCTACTTTTCATGATTGCTACCAATTTGTCATCCCAGCTCTCAAAATCCAGTGACAGTTTTCCTTAACTTTCATTTTATAACTACATTTTTTGGTTTTTTTTACAAATTTGATGCTTCATTCTTTACAACTTTTCCAAAGTCCATCATTTTAAGGGACAAAGAACTAGACCACCATAAGGCAAGTTTTCTTAATGACTACAGTATCACAACTACATCATGTCTCTGCTTTTCCTGATTCTTGCCAGTCCATCCCAAAACCAGTTGCAAAAACCATCCACCTTTCCTGTTCAGTACTTGAAGTTGCCATCAGAAGCTCTCCAAAGCTCATTTTTCATCCCACCCCATCCTTCCCTCCTTCTTGCACAGTTTTTTCTGCTCCTTTGGTGGCAAAGTGACCTCAGTAGCAGCTGAATTCAGTTGTGCCCCACTTACAGATCCTGCTTTGAAGGGGGAAGACTGAAGATTAGGGTGAAACACAGAAGATTTGTGAGCTATTAAACACAGCTGTGTCTCTGGAGACATTTAAAATCTGCCTGGATATGTTCCTGTGTGACTTGGTCTAGGTGATCCTGCTGTGGCAGGGGGATTGGACTGGATGATCTTTCGAGGTCCCTTCCAATCCCCGATGTTCTGTGAAAAATGCCCAAGTGTCTCTCTCAGAGCAAATATCAAGGCCTACAACATGCAACATGAGTTTAATTCTCCACATGTCACTAGGATTAAAAAATTACAGATTTCATAGGACTTTTTGTGATTGATCTCTACTCACAAGGGAAACCAAGGTGTCACACATCTCCTATTCAATAATGTCAATAACAGATCAGAGATAAAAAGAATATTGCATGTACAACATCAGGTTAACTAAACCTCCAACACCATCAAAATTAATGCAAAACTTAAACTAAATAATACATATGAACTATATGGACTAGATGATCTCTCGAGGTCCCTTCCAATCCCTAATGATTCTATGATTCTAACTAGACAAGTCCATTAAGTTCTGGGCGACCACTTTTTCTAGTCTAAGAAACAGCGCTGCGTTAGCTGGACTTGCGCATACACAGCGAGCTCTGTCACACATGTGACTGGGACTGCGACACGCTGAGCACAATATTTAAGAAAACTGACTACATTTACAATTTAAAGATGCAGCTGCTTAAGATAGAGCCTTGGACAAATCTATAGAAAACTTCACAAGAAAAAAATAAAACAGATCCCTAACCCTTCTGGATATTTACCCTTTCATTCTAACAATAGCTCATTATTAGAATTGAATAACAGACTAAAGACTGTCTCTCTGCTTTTCAATTCATCGGGCTTAAGCAGAAACAAGCCTGCATCTTTGGCCTTTGTTGATGCTGCTGTCCAAGCTTATTATCATATGAATATCTAGTTATTGTTTCATAAATGTTCACATTTTTGGAGCTCCCTCCTTTCTTTTCTCTCGGTAGACTTTACTATATCCACCTTCATTATCATCATGTGGCAGCATTGCTCTTTGCCTGCATTTGCTACTTTAAAAATTAATGCACTGCTATTTTCTGAATACTGTACTGCATAAGCTGCTTATGAGTACATTATGCTATCAAGCAGGCACATGCAGAAAAGCCTCCTAAACTGTTATTCTTTCAATGAAAATACAGATGGTTCTGCTTCAAAGGCACTTCTTTTCACCTGCAAATGGACTTGCTCCTACACTTCTTCCTCAATTCATTGTCTTTTATTTGTGTCTGCAAATCTTTAATTGCCTTTAATTAGAAAAAAGTAAATTCAGTGCTTTAATCTTGAAAATACATTCAATCATAATTCTGTCTGGGATGAATACCAAGTTCTATTCACTGACTGATCTTTATAACAAAGGTATATAAATTTATTGTCCATTTATATAGACCATACCAATTAAGTCACAATGGAAACACAAATAGATAAGAGTCGAAATATTTGAAATGAGAAATGTGCAATCTAAATTTAATTACTCAGACAAATTATTTGAGGTTGAGTTATTTACTGCATGCCAAAAAACCTGACAGATAATAAAATCCGCTAATCAACATCACAGATTTAAAATTCCTTTCAACACGTTCACTATAATTCGTAACAACCATCCAACTGCTGTCCTGAATGCTTCTGCAATGTTATTATAGTCATAATCAAAACATTAGCAAGACATTTTCTATACAGTATCAGTCCGTTTCATACATTAAAGCAATGTTTACAGTGTCATAAAACTACAACTAGTGGGTAAATTTTAGTTACCAGTAGTAGTTTAACTGAAGTAAATTAATGTGAACACACTGAAACATGTAAAACGTACACACAGCTAATTAGAAACTACAGATAGTCTGTGGCAAGCTTTACTGTCAAACTGGAAGTGAGAAATCACACACCAGTTAAGCTGAAATCAATGTTCTTATCGTGACTATTGTTCTGAGTTAGAGAAAATGTCACAAAAGCTTGCAGAACAAACAGAGAACAGAAATATGGTCCTCTGGTCTTTTCAGAGTGTCCACGGTCTGAATTTGAGCATCCCCTCCTTTTCCCCACTGTAACAGGGCAATGGAAAAGTTAGATCTTGCTGGCAATGGTCCATGACTCATAGAATCACAGAACATTAAGGATTGGAAAGGACCTCGAGAGATCATCAGTCCAATCCCCCCGCCAAAGCAGGACCACTAAGCCCAAGTTGCACAGGAACACATCCAGGCGGGTTTTGAATGTCTCCAAAGAAGGGGACTCCACACCCCGCCATGGGCAGATGAAGGAAGGCTCTACTCTACAAAGTCACAGCCATTGCAGCTGGCTTCAGTTTTGGATTGTTTACATCTCTCTGAATGACAGCAGTCAAGGACAGCCTAGTAGCACCTATTCTACTGTCATCAACAACAGACTGAGCCTAGAGATGCTCACACCCAAACTGGGGAGGTTTGTTTCACCTCTAAAATTCAGCAGAATGAATCTGACCCTTGGAAAGTATATCAAAAGGACAAGTGGAGAAGGACAACCTGTTTCCTATGTGATTTTATCTGGACTCTCAAGACGGACAAATTACCTCTGAAGTCATTACCTTAAGTATTACCAGTACTATACAGAGAACATTGCAGAGCTACAAAGGGACTGTAAAATGCATCTAAAATCTCAGCCTGAAATCTATGCTTGCTCAGCTGCACCACGGTGGTTCCCAAGTTAGCTACATCCATCCTGCAGAGCCACTGTTGTGCAGATGCACCATAATCACCACACTACTACTTCAGAAATTTTCCTGTGTACATGCTACGCTCCCTGGGGCTTTGGCATACAGTCTGATAAAACAGTTTAGATTAGAAGGGATTTCTGGAGATCATCTGGTCCAACTCTCCACTCAGAACAGAGCCAGCTTCTAAACTGATTCCAATGTGAAAGTTAACTCCAGTTGCTCAGGGAGCTAGTTTAGTTGTGCTTGTCCAGCTGAGTTTTGAGTGTTTTCAGAAATGGAGATTCCACAACTTTTCCAATATTTGCCCATCCTGGTAATAACATTTTTCTCTTAAATGGCATTTCCACGGTCTAACTTGCTTCTTGTCTTGCCCTTGTGCACCTCTGAGAAAAGTTAGGCTTTGCGCTGTCTGCAGCTTCTTACTAAATATTCGTAGACATCAATAACCTTTCAGCTGAGCTTTCTCTTCTAAAAGCTGAACAAACCAGCTCTCTCAGCCTCTCCTTGTCCTGTGCTCCAGATTATCCTCTTGAGCCTTCAGTTAGACTCACTCCAGTACGTCCATGTTCTCCTGCTTTTCTTGAAGATGAACATGGGCATTCATCTTTTTCCAGCCATCAGGAAACACTTCCCTGGAACCAGCACTTACAACAAATCCATACTTATAACAAATCCATACTAGCATACAATTAAGCATCTTAAACCAGTCACTGTTTATTCACTGAGCAACAGGATTCCAATCCAGTGAAACTCAGACTACTCTCACGCGACCCACCTTAAACACGCGTGCCTCATCGTAACATGAACTCAAACTAGAAATGACTACTCGTTTTGGATGTTACAGGAACCTCAGAAAAACAATTCCACAGGAATTTGAGGCCTCACATCGGTTGAAATCAGCCCGCGAAACTCCAGCTCACATCTGTGGAAACAAAAGCTCTCAAGCAATTCTTACTGGGATTTGTGCTCTTAGAGTCCCACAGGATTCAACGACCGAGGGAAGTGACATTTTCTTTTAGCTGCTGTGATTCCAAATGGGGTTTTTGGAGTCTTAGGTTAACAGAAACATTTTGGTATGTCTCATACCTACTGAAGAGTAGGTCTGTACTCAGAAAAGACTTGAAAACCCCCCACAGCCTCTTTTTATTTTATACAGGTTTAATGGCAGCTCAAATCACTGACCATTTTTCAATCTTGAGAGACGGAACAGCTTGACACTAATAATACATTTGCAAAGGACACATCATCATTTAACACAACATTAAGTGCTCAGGGACAACTTTTTATCGTACACAAAATGTGCTCTTAGCTCGAAGTTGACATTTAATGCTGCAAAGATAATCCAACCAGTCATTCATAAGAGGTAAATTAATTGTCAAGCAACTGTACTTCAGCTTTAAGCCAACAAGAAGGCTGCATTAAAATGTGTAAGTTCTTTTTATTATGCATTCAAGATTAAATAAAATAAAATGAAATAAAATGACAAAATGAAATTAAATGAAAAAAATAATATAATTACAATATTACAATTATGAAGTACACCAAAATATACCAGTGTAGAGCAACGAGGATGATGAAGGGAGTACCTCCCTTATGAGGACAGGTTGAGGGTGCTGGGTCTCTTTAGCTTGGAGGAGACTGAGGGGTGACCTCATTAATGTTTATAAATATGTGAACTCTGGGTGTCAGGAGGATGGAGTCAGGCTCTTCTCAGTATCATCTAATGATAGGACAACAGGCTGTGGGTGTTAGGTGGAACATAGGAGGCTCTACATCAATATGAAAAGGAACTTCTTCCCAGTGAGGGTGACAGAGCACTGGAAGGGGCTGCCCAGGGAGGTTGTGCAGCTTCTGGAGAAGTTTGAAGCCTGCCTGGTTACGTTCTTGTGCTACTTGGTCTAGGTGGTCCTGCTGTGGCAGGGGGATTAGACTAGATGATCTTTCGAGGTCCTTTTCAATCCCTAATGATTCTGATTCTATGACATCGATGTAATTATTGATATCTTTCCCTGATTTCAAAACAGAAGTATGATACTACCTAGTAAATATAGTATTTGAATGGGAAAAATGTCCCTTATAATTTGCTGTGAGTTGCCATGAAAAGCAGCATTTCATTAGAGAAATGCTTGATATTTAAAATGTGTATGAGAGAAACGCTGATTGTAATAAGTAAGAACATATTCAAATTAACACCTTTGCTGGTACTTCTAAGGAATATTTTAAATATCTATATGAGCAATTAAGAAAATAAATTCATGATGGTTATCAATATTGCAGAAAAATATTTAAATAACATCAATAATTCAAATCAGCTAATTAGTCAGGTAAGCTCATTATTTTCCTTACCTGTCGAGCACACCCAGTTAACTGCAAGAACAAAAAGATCTGAAGAACAGTATTAAAAATACTGATGCTGACTAGATATTGATAGATATTTCATGACTTTCAATGCTAAACCATATTTTACAGACCTCAAGTCTGTAAGTCTTTGCTTACATCCAACAGATGCATTCCTACAGCCATTAAAAAGCAACAGCTCCATGTAAAAGCAGTAAGTTCAGCACATGTGACAGCAGCTCTTCAACTAACCTTTCCAACAATCTCCTTAACATTTCCTACTCCAGCAGACACCTTTGAAAACATCAAATACCTTTCCTAAAAAGAAATTACTGGGTTGGTGCTTTGCTGCTTCTCCACTTACACTACCTACACAAGCACAGGTAGTTTTGAGCAATTTTTACTTAACTACTAGCACTTTCATAGAGACACACATGTTATAGAACAAATTCTGAAAATGAGAAAAATAAAGCAAAAATACTGCTCCTCGGGAGTGAAGTACTCACCATTAATGCAATTAAATGCTGCATTTTTATCTATCAGATACTTTTTAGACAATGGAAACTATCACAACACTACTTTGACGATGAAGGGTGTGACAGTCATGGTAAGGACACACAGCACGCAGAGTCTTTCTGGCTTTTGAGACAGACTGTGTCCAGTTTATTTGGATTTTATTAACTTTGTTGGCTGCAAATAGTGAAAAATGTGATATATTCAGAAATAAGTGGGAACAGCCTAATATCTGGAGCTTTCTATCATTGCACAGCTACACAAGTCCTGAGTGTGCTCTTCTGGTCTTTCCCATCTCTGTCCCTAGAAGCTTTGGAATGTTTTCAATATAACTTAACAGGGCAAAAAGCTGGACAAGAGAAAGATAAATTGTTGTCACACATACTAACTTGGGGGACACATCCAGCAACCATGTTCCATACATGGACTAGAGAGTCACAGAAAAACAGGTTCTTAAAAATGGAGGTGGTGCAGCCTCAATAATTTTCCCCTAGTGCCATGCAAGGTCTACCTGAAAAGTTTCCCTCTGCCCAATCACTGACTCAAGTTTCTGATATTGAACTCTAATATTACTTTTTGTTATACCCAACACAGACTTGGAGGACAGTTCATGTATTCCCTTCTTTGCTTAAGGCTTTTATATACATAATGACTGCCATGATACCTCTCAACTCTACTGCTCTCTGAACTGAGCCAATCCTTCAGTCCCAGTCCTCCAGTCTTTGGTTTCTGGGCATCTCTTGCTCTCCTGGGGAGATTTCTTCTGATCTTTGTGAAAAAGTGAACACAGCATTTCATCCAAGGCTTTACTGGTACCTCGTATGTGTATACTGTCCTTATATTCAATCACTGTCTACCTATGACTCTGCTCATTGTTACAAACCCTTGATCTGAAATCATTGCCTAAGCGTTTCTTATCCATAGTCACTCCACGGATTGATTGTTTATACTGAAGTTAGGAAACCTGCTCTTTCCCTTGTTGGGTTATCCACAAGGCTAGGCTTCACAGGGATCTGAGCAATCTGTTCTAGTTAGAGATGTCACACACAGAATCACAGAATCACTCTGGTTGGAAAAGACCCCTGGGATGATCAAGTCCAAACATCTACCTGCTTGTTGTAGGGCAACTGGGCTACATGACCTCTGGAGGTCCCTTCCAACCCAGTACACTATCATTCCATTATTACATTCTGCTTTCCCAAGCTATTTCATTGATTTCTCAAATTTAGTTTGAATTCTAATCTTCAACTCTTATCTCTCAACTGCTCCCATAGTGGTTTAATTTGCAAACTAAATTCATCATCCTACTTGCAGTTAAACCATGTGGCCCAGGGCAGACCACTATGGATCCCTTGTTACATCCTTACAAACAAACAAGAAGCCATTAATAACTACTGAGAAGGGCTTTCATAGCAGTTTGTTACCTGCCTTGCAGTAGCTTCATATTTATGCATCTCTGGTTTGTTTACCAGAAGACACCGTCAAAAAGCCTTGACAAGGTCAAGGCATATGGTACTTCTTCCTCATCTCCATCAATAAGGTTTGCTACCATCAGGGCAGAAAACTGCATTAATTTAACAAAGCATGTTGGCTGTTGCTCACCTCTTTGTTGTACTGTAGGTGCTTACAAGGCTCTGTCTGTCTGTGTCCCGAAGAGCTTACTGTGAAGGATGAGGAAGCTGCCTTCAATAAGTTATGAATATTATATGTCCCATCTGTTTGCTTGTTATTGTGATGTTTGCTTTATAATTACTAGAGGTTAACTCCAATAAAAGCTAGCCTGTGCTTAGGCAAGAAGGTCAGAAAATACTACTAATAGCTCTCCATGGAGAGCACTTAAAGATAATAAAGGAAAATACAGAGGCTGATGACCAGGTCACCCGATTCAGTTGTCCACAAGAAGGCATACGACGTAACAGATGTTCCACAAAAAATCACCTCTGTTTTCATCCCTAGAAAATTCTCTTATCCCCAGAAATTTCTCCCATGTCTTACATAAAAATTACTTGCTTGTGACCTTAAACAGAACAGGAGCAACTGAGGTCACAGGAAAAGTAGGGAGCTTTTAAAAGTTCCCTACTGAGGTAAAAAGCTTCCCATGTCTGAAGCAAACGAATTCTGGACTGGAGCTAGAACTGGTGGTTCACAGACTAAATTTATGGATGTAGTCCAAGCACGGGATTCATGGTGTTTACGTAGGAGTAGAGAAGGTGCAAGAGCTGAGTGGGACAGCCCATGGATGATGTGTTTAAAAAGGGAAAGAGTAGGGGAATAAAGAAAAGATATCTGGGTGAAGAGACTTGCACGAGATCAGGCACCAGGAAGAGAGCACAGCCATGATCTCAAATGCCTTAACTCCCAATCCAGTGTCTCATCTAGTGGATAATGCTTTTCTCAGAATTGAAAATAAATTGGATGCTGTCTGCCAAGGCGCAGTAATTCCTTACTAGTAAGTCATATCATTCTGGACCAGCTGTATATTACAAGGCCATCTCAAAATACAAGTTGTAATTTATTAATTCTACCCAACTGAAAGGTTTCCAGTGATACTGTCAGCATTCGCACTCCTCACTGCAACGAGACACATTGCAAGGGATGCTTTGTCAAGCCTGCGCATCACTGTCACTCCAGGAGTCAAGCTACTAACAGTCTTAGCAGAGGTGGATGTTACAGGGTACTGTGAAAGTGATTATGTAAGATGGAAAAGCAGGTTTTTGGAGTTCAGCAACGCAGAAATCAGAGGCTTTTAATGGAATTAGTGGAGAAGGGCACATCTCTTGTACACATCACCATTTTCCCTCGGGATCCTAAAATTACTTGTGAGGAATAATCTCCCCCATTCACTCACAGTTCCAGCACTCTAAAGAACTACATATCATATTCAGTTCACCCATAACTTAAACTTCTTTCCTTCAACAGAAACACCACCTGACAGGTCTTAACTAAAAGTGAATGACAGCAATAGCAGCTTATTTAAAAGTGTAAAGGAAATGTATATTTATGAGCACCCGGAGTAACAGTTTATGGACCTCAGAACTAAAGGTGTAATAATGTCTTGAAGGCATATCAGGAGACACAGTTTCACCCTCAAAAGCCAAATGAGGCTACAGCAAGCGATGAGATCTGTGTTTGTACTAAGGTAATAGGATAGAGGATCCCAGTTATATTTAAATAATACTCCAACCTTTTTCCTTTCTGAAGTCTCACAGAAAGGGTAGCACCTGTCTGTGCATGTAACATGTAAAATAATGGCATTTTACTCCTAACTTCAGGACTGGACTTCCTGCCTTACAGGTGAGTGTCTGCTGTCATTCACAAACACTGAGATCCTCACTGTATAACGAAGCTAAGCTTTACTTCACATCTTCTCTTCAGGCATAAAGATTTGTCAAGTTACTTACATGCTGTACTTTTTCAATCTCTTTGCCATCAAAATGATGGCAACGACTTTATGTGAGACCTTTTGATTTTGCCATTCAGCGCTCTGCTGATGTTTTAGTAAGTACAGTTAGCTGGCTTCAGCAAGAGTCACATTTCGACCACGACTACCGTATAACAACTTGAACAGTGAAAGGCAGTATTGGGGCCACTCACTCATAGAAACAAGGACTGCTCTCAGCATATTTTTTCCCCTGAAATTTTATTTCACAGGATAATATTTTAAGTACGTTGCCTCTTGTAGAAAACATGCAGAAGCTGGAGCGACTGCTGAGGAAAAGAGTCTGCCATCTGGATATAAAACATGGAGCTGTTTTCTAGTCCTGAACCTTCCATAAAATTATTGTATGACTTTGGGAAATCTCTTTTCCATTCAAGACTTTGAAGCTCTGCGATCCTGATCTAATAGAAGTGAAAAACACAAGTTTTATCCATTAGAGATGATTCTCTAATGGCCTATACTAATTTTAAAGATTAAAACATTACATTTACAAATACAACCAGAAACAGAAAAGTACCTGGAAAAGTAAACTGAATCTGCTATTAACCCTTAAAGTCAACTTCTTATCATTAGAGATGCAGGTTAAATATTTAAAAACCTATGCACAAAGCCATTTCAGTTTCTGAAGTCAAAGAACATTCAAAATTTAACAGAAAGCTAACACTTTGGGTCTGACCCCGGACAAGACCCAAAAAATTCATGTTTTGACTCATCAAATGTGCAAGCAGCCCTAGACCACAGTCTAACTTCTTTTGGGTTAAGACGAGTGCAGAGATTTGATGAGGTAAAACATGGCAAGAGTCTCACCTCAATCTTCTCCAAGGCCAGCATCTCACACCAGAATCAAATGGCAGCCTTGGTTAGTCTGTTAGTAACCAACAGCCCACGTAAACACACGTGTCTCGATCCCTTTCTGCTCCAGGTGTTTACTCAGCTATCGCTCACACTAGCCAACATATTGGCATATTCCAAGATTTATTGAGAACAAAGCTCTTTTGATGACCCCATACTAGTGTGTACTTCCAAGATCTGAGAAATTTTATGCTGAAGACTTTAGTAATGCTTAGTGCTGCACGCCCACACAGATTTCTTCCAAAACGTGCTAAGCTGGGTTAAAATAATTCTTGGTAAATGACTGAGTGTTCATATGTTGTCCAACAAAAAGATGAAGGAAAACTCCACCTAAAGGAAGCACTTCAGTCAGCGATGTATGCACCGGAGACAGCCTGCATCACTACACACTTACTCCACAACCTTTGGCACCTGCTGTAAACTGTTTCCAGACTCTTCCTATTTACTTACTGAATGAAGAATGTTCTCTGGTCCCTTGGCAGGCTACAAATTATACATATTTCTCTTTCCTGCCTCCCCTGGAGATGAGCTAATTGCTAGAAGTATTTGCTATGAACCACTTTTTAGTATCCTATTGGCATTACTAGATGACAGGAATGCCTGAGTCACATCCTATTCCTACCAGTGGGACGCACAGCATCAGCCAGGGCCAGGGGGTGACATAGGAAAGGGCTGTCAAAGATGCACAACTGGGGATCCTCTGAGAGTCTGCACACTATACTTACTCCTCGACTGTTAAGTACTGCTCTTGTACAATATAAAGAAGAGTGTTGCAGCAATCAATGCACATCCAGCAGTTTATTAAAAAAACCCAAACAAACACAAAAAGGTGATGCTGTGAAAATGTTGCTATAGTTTCACCAGGTTATGTTGAGACCACAGGGGCTGAAAAACAACAGTTAATACTATGATGGAAGTGCGTCCCTTCTCCCTCCTTTCAGCCCAGACCTTAAGCAGTAATGTCATATTCTCATCACTACAAAGAAGAAAGCCTGTGAAGGTCAAGCTTATGTTTTCAGTTATCTTGGGATCCTGATTTTGGTGAAAATAGTATTAATTTTTTCCACAAGTAAAACTGCAGTCAGAAAGTTATGGTACTCCTTCCAAATGCATTTTCTAGCTATAAATACCTCAAAAAGCTGCTCCACTTCACAGTGAAACTTTGTCCATATGGAACATATGATAGGAAGGACTTGGTGAACTACGAAAATCCAGTACTGTGTAGTGAAAGGACTCGTACCACTTAGTTCTGTTCAAAAGTGATGTTAGAAAATGATCAGTTGGAAACAGAGACAGCTTTGGGTTGGTTTATTTTGGGCTTTAACACCACCAGCAGGACATTACTCAAGGTCAATCTCCTATTAGTAAGAAACTTTTGCCTTCCAATTTCCAGCTACAGTTCTTTATAGACAATTTACATGCATTTACAGACTGACTATAGACGGTCTGCTGTTCTTCCCTAGTGTTTACTGCCAAAACATTCACCAAGAGGTACCTCATTTGCCTTGTGCTCAACTATGTTCTCTCAGCATCTCTTTTGATTCATCTTTCTTAATCACAGATTAGAAAAGCAGTACTTAGTACTTCAAACACACTGCCTCCACTATTAAATGACTTCATATCCTGTTATATGGCTTTAAGGTCTTTTTATCTCCATTTTAAATACATAGAATAAAGCACACTTTTTAATGTTCATGTGTGACCACTGGAAACAACGAAACCTTCCCTATATGTTTTCCAGCTGACGAATTGACAGCACTGGTAGTGAGCTAACTGGTCATCAAAGTAAAGGTACAAGTGATGTTTTAAGATGCTGATGCAACCCACCCAGATGTTTCCATGTAGTGATGAATGAAGACTACCAGGCACTTCTGTTTCTTCACCTGTTCTGAGAACCTTTTCTGTGGTAGGACTCTACACTGGCACCGCTCTAAGGACATATTCCTAGCATTTTAGGAAGACTTTAAGAATAATGGCACAGAACGAGAGAATAATTCAGGATGGAGGTGACCTTTGGAGGTTACCCACTCTGAGGAGAAGCTAGCCCAGGCTAACTTCAAAGAAAGATCACATGCCTCAGTTTTATTTTCAGAGATGAAAATTTCCAGAATTTTCATCTCAGAATCTCTGAAATGAAAATTTGGGATGTTTCAATGGGCAACCTGTCCTGATGTTTAGCCTCCACTGTTGGAAAGTTCTCCAAAATTATTACTACATCAGTGACATGCAGAATTCTTTGCTAGTATTTTGACAACAGACAACAAACAAACTGAAGAAACATAATAAGCCTACGCAGCATCTAAATGTCAATCATTTTGTCTTCACACTCATGGATTTGACTTTGCTCCTGGTTACAAGGATGAGCATCTGAAATAACTTTGCTAAATTCAGTAGTGTGATACCTGTCCCAAATCTCTACCACCACCAAATCCAACCTTCCTACACAGGCCTCTTGACTGTAGGAAGTGTTTTCTTGCTAAAAATTATCTGAAAGATGGCTGGATGGAGAAAAAAGTTATCACTAAACTATGCTTTTTAGTTTATCTTTTCATATCAGTGACAGAAGTAAGATGGGCACGACAATGCTCCATGGACCACATCTCTTCTGCTTTTGCCACAGCCAAAATGTTTTATTCACCCGCTCTGAAGAGCGCATGAAACACTTCCCTCTTTGCCCTTTTGATGACAATTGCTCACTAGAATTTGGTATTTTTTTCCACACAAACACAACAGGTCATATTTGCTTTTTCCATTAGGCCGTTTGGACAGAAACTCTAGCGTGCTATGGGGTCTGTAATTTTCCAAGCTGCCTACCAGGCTACAAGGAGCCTCCTGTGTTACAGACTTGAGTCTGATTTTCTTGTAACTCGGCAAATCGATTCCATCTGGTATTGTACTTAACAGGTTCATTTTCTGAGACACTTCACACTATGAAGTATGTTAAGGGTTGTACCTTCAGTTCTATTTGATTTGCAATTTATTCAATGTTTCTCTCTGTGCAGTTCATTCTACTTTGCACAGTTCCCATCTATTCCAGAAAAAGCACAGCAGACTGCTGCGCTGCTATCTTTTCTGGAAAAGTATTTATTCAGAGACAAGCCCACTAGTCACTTCACTCCATGTCTTTCTAACATTTGTTAGGCAAAGTTCACTGTACTGTACCTGAATTTTGTGGACTAGACTGTGCCAGAAAATAAAGAACTACCTTCAGGTTTTCTTGTGCTTCCTATACGTATGGAAGGCATCATCACGGTTCACTGTAGACAGTGTAAAATACTTATAAAATTACATGGATTTAAACTACTGTAGTTATTATTCATAAAGTAATTCAGCCAGCAGGACTGATCTGATCTACAGAAACCACACGACTGAAATCCAAAGCTATTCTAAGAAGCTGGGTGAAGCCTACACAGGAAGCAAATCCTTCTTGCAGTCCCTAAATCTGTTCAATTTGCATGTTACACAAAATAAAGACTCTTCCTAGACCCACTCAAGGCGTGGCTTGGCTTTGCAGTATGTCCAACAGCAATACTGGCTGACGGCACTCACTGGCCTGAGTTCTGCCACACACTTCAGTCCCTGCAGCGTGATGTCCTGCTCGTCAGTGCATATTAGCTCAGTTTGTGCACAGAGCCAGATGACGAAGGAGATCAATGATTCAACTGAATAGAGTAGACTAGATAGACTAGACTAGAATAGAGAAATAGAAATAGAATAGAATCCTACAGAGATGCTTCTTACTCCCCACTGATGTTTTCACACCTGCAATGTCTTCAAAACTAGGTGCCCCACTTACAATCTACTTCAAGCTAAAAACTTCTTCCAGCTCTTCAGTGACAGTGACTGAAGGTCCCTCAGAGCACACAGTGTGTTTGTCCACACAAATAGCTGCACATTCATTTTGCCTATGATATGAACTTGTTAGGTGTAACACAACTCCAAACCAGAAGCACTACCACTACGCACAGCATCCTAGTCAAGCTACTTGGCAGTCCCAAGAGGAAGGTCAGCATGAGCTCTATGCTCAAGAGGTCTGAAGCTGAGGGATTTAATACATTCTCAGAGAGATCAGAAGCTTCAGGGACTGGGCCACACTCTCATCAGTATGCTGTAACCTTGAGCTGAAGGGACCATATCTAATGCTGAGACACCGTTTCACTCCATATGCTAGTTCATTATCCAGCTCCTCTGTTTTGACTGCCAACAAATAATGATGTTTTTCAACACTTCTCCACAAGGAACTGAATGCACAAACATCGCATAATAAATGCCACCCAACATCTGCCAGGCAGTTACCATCTTCCCACGACTATCACCTCTGCTGAACCTGAGCAAGTGATTTAGTGACAAGCTGTGTCACATCCTCTTACCTATCACACCTGAGATCAGACAAACCTCAATTCCTGTGAACATGAGAGCCTGCAATTTGGACCCAATACAATAGGAAAATGAATTCTAACAAAACACCCCCACACATTCTGAAATTACTGTTACTTTGTTCATGAAAATCAAGTCTCACAACTGAGGGTATCGGTATTGCCCCAACTCTTACAGCACCAATGCAGCTATGATGATAATGTTAAGATGTTGATAGAAAATAAATGAAGGAAAAGGTGGGCTTTTCTTACATTTCTTATTTAACAGGCAGCCAAAACTCTGGCAAATAGTATTATTTAATATATGAGTTATTTCAGAACAGTACCAGTAGCTTAGCAGAGCAAAACTGACTTGGTGGGTCCCATGGTAAATTTATTAACTGCAACCAGAGCACTCCATCAGGACAGAGCATTTGATTTCCCACATTTCATGTCTTATTGTAGAGCTCTTTATTCACTTCATGGTGCTTTGTTGTACTGATCCCAGTATTATGGGATCATGTACTGTGTTGTACGGCTACCTAAATGAAAAATCTCAGAATAATTTTGAATGTCTGAATACTTTCAATAGTGCTTCTTTTTACTCAGCCTTTACTATCAAGTAAAAGCAAAAGCTAGTTGCATGATGTTTGCAGTTTCTGTAACTGCAATTCAAATTAATCAACTGCTTTTGTACATTATCATTGCAGCAGTCTGAGCTAAGACCATTCTCGTGCTGCCCTGTTACTTCGTATTCCACCCAACACTTAAAGCCTGCAAGTAATACCTAGAGCCTAGCAGACAATCCCATAAATAGTTCAAGACCTTGAAACATACAATGCAGCTAGTTCCCTCTAACTTTCTTCCAAAATAAGGCATAATAGAAGCAAAAGCTTCCACTGAAAAGGTATTTTTAATAAAAACCAGCTAGAGAAATCCCTGACAACATGCAATTAATGAACTGCATGATGTCAATCACCAATGTGAACAAATTCATTTAAAAGCCAGACCACTGTTAGACGGTCATGCTTTCCCCAACACACAGCTAACACATTTTTTAAGGTCATAAATAGATGCAGTACCTGCTGAACTACATAACACACATGGACATGTCCTGAAGCATGAAATACAAAACAACTTCAGTTAAACCTCTTGAATTGAGCAAAGGCCATGCTATGTCTTTCTTTACAGACTAGTGGCCCCCGCAATGCTTTCCAGACTCCTTGCTGCCTTTATTTCTGCTAGTCTAGACAGTGGAAGTAGAAAAAGGTTTAACTGCAGTTAAAGCCCTGTGAGAAACATTTGCCAAGCATACTTTGATAGGCACACATGCACTGGGCATTCATTCTTACACTTTCTGAACTACTTATGATGACCTTTTGCAGTACTGCCTTATAACTAAGGAAGAGGAAATCAGATTTGTAGTTCACTGCCCAACTCTTCTATTATGTCGCTTATATGGACATAATATCATCCACAGCATGCACCACACACAGAGAAAGCACATATATGAATGCTGCACACAGACAAAATTATGCCTGAGATTTTTTTTAGACATGGGTGTCTAAAGTTAGATTTGCAGATTCCCATTGAGATACGAGTGCTCTGAAGTCCAGTCTTCACACATATGAGCTAAGATTTTCAAAGCCTTGTGAAGGAAGTTCTGAAACTGCTCTGCCTCTGAATGCCATATATACACACTTCTGTGTCTCTAGCAAAATTGTTATGTATTTTGGAGATGATGCAAAGGGGTTGACTTTTTTTGACTGCAGAAATTAATCCATTTAAGAATAGATTGGAAGCTCAGACTAAGTAGAAGCACAAACATGCTTCGTTGCAAGAGCCCTGTAGACACCAGATCCCCTTACAGGAATTGCAAGTGCTCAAAGTAACACCATGCTGAAATGCAGTTCAGCAACTGGAAATAGTGTGTCAAACTTCACTCTCATTTACACCTATAAAAAAATTCATAGCAGCTCCACAGTGAAATGGTGATATTGTTGATAAGATTAAAATAACAGCAGACTATGAGCCTCCATCTGTATAAAAGTACTGAACAAGTATAAACGTAAAGTAGAAGTATAATCAAACAAGTTCAAAGAAACTATTTGCTATGGAGAGATGAGAGTCAAGAATTAGATGCACCATGCCCCTGCATGGTGTGTGTAGGTGCATGCTGCCGCAGCCCCACGGCTTCACAGTGAGCCCTCCTGTCCCTGCATCTGCTTGGCAAACGAAAACTAACCCAAACAAACAAAAGTACATTATCCAGACCTACCATCACCTTTTATGCTCTAAGCTAAAGCAATAAAATATAACTTATTGCTTTGGCTTTAAAATAAGTGATCACAAAGTGTATGTGCTTACAATCCATCATCAGTCCTCACAGAACATATTTAAAAACATCCCAATCATCACAAAACATGGATTAAATTAGTACAGCCAGACTGGGCTCCACAGCAGTGTTTCCCTCAGCTGCTCTTGGCTTTAGTTTCCAAGAAACGATGCCATTGGCACAAGCCTGAAATCAAAACAGCAATCTGACCAAAAGATCCAGGTCAATCTTTGTGACAAAGAAACCGATTATTCACCAAAAGCAAAGGCACTACAGGTACTATCCGTAGCACATCGTTGTGAAGTATGAAACTCAGCACAGAAAGATACTCCAAAACTTTCCAACAGTCACACATAACAGCCAAAGGAAGGTGTTTTTCTAGTACTCTTAATTATGCACTTCATATTTTTATTAGAAAAAGTTGAAAGTGTAATGTTCCATATGAAAAGGCACACTGCATGCAGGAGCTGTATTAAAAGAAGCATGGCCAGCAGGTAAAGGGAGGAGATTCTCCTGCTCTCATGAGACCCCTCCTCTGTACTGCATCCAGTTATCTCTCAGTTCACGTGGGCAGTTCTCTCTCACCTCCTGCACAGCACAGGATTTCCATCCACTTACCTTCAGCACCCCATTGCTCTGTGCAAGCTGTGCCAACAAGCAACATCACCACCACCGAACCGCTGTGTTCAGCCTAGCACCTCAAGCTTTCCAAAACGTCTTTTCATTTTGCAACTTCCACTCCATCCTAGGGGACATGAGGAGCCTTGTTTACTGCAGAGATGCCCTGGGCTACGCCTTTATAAGCTCCAGCCCTTAAAAGATCAAGCTGGCATCTGAGAAGAGAGAGAGCAGCCAGTAAGCAGACCACTGAGACTACAAATGGCACGTTGATTGACTGGCAAACAACCTCTCCTCATGAAAAATTATGCTACAGCAACACAAAGGGAGCCAAAAGTATGTCTATTCCTGACTTGTAGACCAGGTTTTAGTTATGCTACAATCCTCTCAGTATGCCTCTTTAGGATCCCACAATCACACGAGTCATGAACACTCCCCACAAATCCTGTGGCTTCCCTGCCGAGCAAGCGACACACCAGATGAAGAAGGATGGAAAATATACATGTGGAATTGTTCTGGGAACTTAAAGCACACATAACAGTAAACAAAGCAAATATGGCACAACACCTGTTGCTATTCTCACAGCATTTGCAGAGCAAAGCTACAGAAATGCAGAAAGCTGCAGTCTGCCTCACACCTTTCCTCCGATCCCAGCAAATTACGCACAGCAGCACAAACAGCAGCAGTGAGGAGGGGATGCTGCGCAGAAGAGCTGTCCCATGTGCTGCTGCACTGCAGGTGTATGTCTGGCTATGTGAGAGCCAGCTGAATAAAGAGCATTACAATTGTTTTTCTCATGCCTCCTCCATAGTCACAAGTGCCCATGGGGAACTGAATGGGGAGAGATTCCCTTGGCACCATCCTCCCTCCTCCAGGCACACTCTAAGCCACTTTGAAAAGGTTGCTGCTATTGTTCCTTGTCCCACTCGGGGACAATCTTGCTGAAGCCAAGTGTCAGTTTGGTTTGATAAGTTGAAACTGCCTCTGCTCCCCGCTGAAAAGGCAGTGTCACTGTCAGATACCAGAGCACGTGCTGCACGAGAGGCACTACAGACAAATTTTGGCTGGTGGCAGCAGAAATGGCTGAAAGCCAGCTGACAGAGAAGAGCAATATCAATCTCTGTGTCGAGGGAATCCTCCAAAAACGCTACTGACGCAAACAGCAACTGCTAATGGCAGGGGCAAACAAGCCACGAGTGATCCGGCACTCCTGGAGAAGAGAAAAAGGCAAACGGCTGAACTGAAGTGATCAGCATGAACTTGAACTGTGGCACAGGGCAAACATGTGGCACGCCGTATGGAAACTCAGAACAAAACAGAAAGCTTGGAACAAAATGAAATTAAAAATCTGCTTTTATTTCAAATTGCTCCACTAAACACACAACTAAAAACTGTGTTGAAGTTGACATGACTTTGTGACATATTGTTCCTCAAAGACTGCCATTATCCATCAAAAAAAGGTATTAAAAACATTTCAATCTGGTTACCTTCTATCCATCAAGGCTAGAAAACATTAAATCATGAGCTCAAAAATAACACTACACCATTACTCAGCAAAGGATGGCTCTTCAGCCAGCATCCATCATAATATTTTCAGGAACCCAGAGAGAGCAAACACCTGGCAAGGAAGAACAGCTATCACTCCAAGCATCAATTTAGAACCTAAAATGTCTTTTATAAATTACTTTTTCTAAAGACAAGCCCCATGCAGCCTCCTTTTCCCCGCTGTTTCTATATACAACCTATCTGTGAAAAGGTGATCAAACATCAATCTCCAAAACTGATGAACCTGTAGCATGATGGCATTTTGTATTTGGGGGGGGTGGGGGGTCTTCAACTGAACAGCCTCACAGTAAAGCAGCCCTGCAGAAGTACATAAGCTGCCACATCTAGGGTTTATGTAGGGTTTTTTTCTGTATGATTTTGAATAGGTATCTGAATGACATCAGATCATGAAGTATTAGATCAGGAGGAGTTAAAATTAAGGATCTGGAGTATCTCTCCTATGAGGAAAGCTGAGAGACCTGGGACTGCTTACCCAGGGAAAGGGTAGTCTCAAGGGGGACCTTCTCAGTGTATATGAACACCTGAAAGGAGGGTGCAAAGATGTTCTCAGTGGTGCCCAGAGGCAATGGGCACACAGTGGGCACACAGTGAAACCCTTAAGAAAAAAGCCTTTTACACTGAGTGTGGTCAAACACAGCAACACATTGTCCAAACACACTGTGGAGTTCCACACCTTGGAGACATTCAAAAGCCATCTGGACACTGTCCTGAACAACCAGCCCTAGCCAGCCCAGATCCTCCATGCTTCACGTTCACTAACTCCAGAGAACTAATTTCCATTGGTAAACTCTGTGGGTTCATCAGTGAATGGCCAGAGTGGGAACTGAAACAACTATCATTGGAGCAAAAGGCAGCACATAGTCTGCTTTAGCTCTTGCCTTCTGTCCTCTGAGGAGCTACACAGCCACAGAAACACCTCCTAGGTTATATATTTTATTTACCTGCTGGTGTGAAATTCTTCAGTACCATAATTTTCAAAGGTTGCTTTTGCCAAGCTAAGAGCAGTGTGTTGCATCTAAGGAAAATGGTCTTGCTCTGAGCCCCGCAGGCGCTGCACTTTGCAGCACCCAGCAGATCACGGTGCTGCACTGTGTAACAGTGAAGGTGCCAAACTGTTCAGACGTGCTAGGCTGAAACCAGAGCAATGTAACAGGATACACTTCTGAGTACTAAGCTCTGAGACAAGTCCTCTCACCTCCTTGCTCCAGCACAGTGTCCTCTCCACTGCTCAAGGCACACCTGATCAAGCAATTTTGTGTGTTTCTTACTCAGACCCTGTTTTACACCACCCTGGCCCTCCAGCAGGCCAGCCTGCTCTCCAGGGGGCTCCAATAGAGATCATCAGTGTCTTTAACCCCAGGACCGTTTCAAAAAACAGCTCCAACAGTGGTCACCTGAAGGTGTCCACAAAAGGAAGAAGAGTAACTTTAAAGGAGGTGGCTGACAAAGAAGTGACCACAATGTAGAACACACTGAGAAAGTGGAAGCTGCTGCAGTCATCCTCCCCCAACCACGCAGTTACACTGGATGAGTTGTTCCAAAGATGAGCTGCCAAATTGCACAAAAGCTGAGAGGTAAGAAGAGAAATGCTTAGGAAAATGAATGATATGTTAAAAGTACTGCACTTGTGTGAGGATAAATGCACTCGTACAACACAAAGGTCTGTTTCTTTCAGCATATCAAAAATTATTACACAGCAGGAAGTGTTTTCGTGTGTTACCTGGACACAAACAGGAGAAAGTCCCAACAGAACCATCACGGAGCTGCCGCACTGCAGCATCTCAACAATATTTTCAAACACAGAGCCTGTACTTTATCAAGTTACTACAAATACTTTTCTTCCTAAAAGATTTTGCTAAATGAAATTAATCAACATCATATAAGAAAACGTTTCCCTGGAGTGTGCATTGTTTCTGCACCTCTCGCAAACAAAATCACGTTTCTGAAGAAGAACACGTTTTGTTTCGTTAAATGGCCTGGCTGAAAAATAATGTCTCTTTTATGAACACACAAGCTTTCTTCAGATCTCTTACCTATTTGTTTCCTGTACTGGTCAACAGGGGTTCTTGCTGTAGAGGCATCTTTTCTACCCATCGTTTTCAATCCAAAATTTGCTGTCAGTATCAGAAGAAAAAAGAAAAATCATTATTCCTAAATAAGTTACCAAAGAAATTATCTGAAAAACCTGTAACAGGCAACATTTCCATGACAATACACAAAGACATAAGCCTTCCCAGAACACAATGAAACGCTGGAGTTAGCTCTGAAGACTACTACATAACTCTGAACATACCAACAGACCTTTTTCCCCAGAGCATGGGCTTTCAGCCTTACGTCAACATTGTGCCTGCTAGTTTAAATAAATAACATTTCAACTGATGGCACTGTAATTCAGCACTGATGCCACTGAATTATATTGCAATGTAATATTTGTCTTTAGGAAAGCAGGGAGTGCATGTAGTATTGAGCTGCTTCTGTTGTTGGCAACCACATTTGCCCTGTGCCCAGCAGTCTGAGGCTCATGCGCATCCACAAGTGCGACTGGTCACAAAACCCACCTGCAGCCACAGCCCTCCAGCCACCTTGAGCAAAAGAGAGGAACAGATACCTAAACCACAGCAAACCCATTCATGCCATGGGCTCTAGCTATCTGAAAATGAAAGGAAAGTGGGGAATGAAAAGGAGAGCTGAGGCTGTGTCCATTTTACACCTCTCAGCCAAGGTACAGAGTTCAAATCAATGCATTTAGGAAAGTAGAATCTGTCATGACTCTTGGATGGGCTTCTACATTGCACAGCACTAGCCCCTGATACTGGGATTGCACAGGGAATGTCATGACTATTCATTCAAAGATACTCTGCTTGGTGCTGTGGTCCTCCCCCACCATCCATGCAATCAAACAAGCATTTGAGTAACACAGCAAACTCCCAACATGCAAAACCTTGTGTTCTCTTATTGCTCCTCTCAGAGGACTGCTCACTCCAAAGACACAGTGATATTCTACAAACACCACTTCACATCTTTTTCCACAGTTAAAACCCCCCTGGCTTTTGTAGTCATGCTTGCTGCTCAGGATGGCTGAAAACCAGTGCTTTGTCTGGGCTGAAGACATCACCCACTGCAGTGATGACAAAGCCCACCATTTGACCTCGTGTCCCAACATCAAACTCTGTGTTCGCAGGAGGACTGTCAGTTTCCCAAAGTATCACAGTTACTACACGAGCGCAGAAGACACGCAACAGCTAACACCAACCTTTTCCCAACCAGCCCTGGTGAGCACAGAGCCAAGGATGAGTCTTGGCTGAACTGTCCCAGGAAGCCACAAAACCAACTCAAGGCTGCCTGCAAATGGCCTTACAGCATCTGCTACACTTTTTTTAGGCTTAACCAGCAGCATTGCTGCAAGATGAATGTCCCCAGGCCCTCCCAAGGCACACTGTCTGGGCAGCACATGTCCTGAAGGAACCATGATGAGAAACCATGGTCCAAAAAGCACACCAAGCCCTGTTGAACAGGCTTCTGCCAGTTTCCCAGCCTTAAACAGCCACCATGATTTCCTTCACAGCTTCAAACAAGGATTAAAGTACAGCTGCAGGAATAATCCCACCACTTATTCATGCATTTTAAAACCCAAAAGTTTCTTACTTTGTATTTATCTATTCTGTAAGAATCTGTCAAGTGACAAATCCGGGCTTCTTAATTCAAAGTGTGGGACACAGGGCATAAAATGAACTCTGGTGCTCAAAATTAGAAACCTTTTCTAAAGGTATTCAGGAATAATAACAAGGTATGAAAGTCTGCCGCTATTTTTTAATACAAACTGACAACTCAGCTGTAGCCGTCTAATGTTTCCATACATTACTGTGGTTTAATTCTGAGAATACTCCTATTTTATGTAAAAATGCATAAGCAGTCAACTGTAATGCACCGGCTTTCCCCCCACTGTATCGCTCCCCAGCGATGCTCTCAACTGAGCTGTACTTCTCCCATGATGTTCACATCATAATGAGAGATGAGAACAGAAGCACCACTTCAACTTTCAGTTAGTTGAGGGGATAACAGATTAATTTTTATACTGCAAAACTAGTTCCTGGCACTGCACTAGTTTATGGCACTGCTAGAGATCGTTTGGACTTGCCTTTTGCAATTTCAGTAGCCTGTAATGTTCCATAACACAACATCAGCTGTGAAGGCTGCCGTTTTAAAACTGGCTGCAGTCTTAGCAGTGCAAATAAAACACAAGAAGAAAACACAGGCAAAAATTACTTCCCGACTTAAAACAAGAGACAAAACTGCTCACGTTTGCCTGTGCGGCTTGGTGTCACCAACTCCCACATCTAGAACCTCGACTCCTCTTTGTTCTTCAAAGAGATGCAGTAATCATCACTCATTTCCACTGCTTTGATGGTGAGATAGTGAATCCCCCCAGAAGCCCATGGAGACGTTAGCACATACAGCCACAACGTCTAATAAGACAGCTATTTGCATAAAAGATCAGCCATAATTTAGAGTGTGTTATGATAGATGTGGAAAGGGAATAGCTGATCTATATTAGCATGTATGAAACTGAGATTGTTTTCACAATTTAATTCCTCGGGGACTACAGCTCATCACCTTCTCTTGTAAAGCATCCTGCATTCCCTGAGGAAGCAACGTGCCACGAGCCAGAGTTAAACTAAAATGTGGATTAATAAGAGGTAATATTTATTATTTATAAACCCTGCTGTAGGAGTGGTTTCCAGTATAACTTTCCGATCAGACTTCCACAGAGGAGCCTGGCACCTTTATGAGTCATGAAATGATTTGAAAAGTGCCTTTTCTCCATTTAAAAGAGCAGTGGTCATCTTGTAGTAACTGGTCACCTAAACGTTACCGTACACAAAGTTTTCACACAAGTCTTTTCCAGCTGCTTTGGCTGCTCCACTGCCTCAGACATGAGCAAGAGAAGGATCTGCCTTTTCCTACATTTCTTTGCCAAACCAAAGGCTACAGGCAGCACACCATGCTTGCAGGCACCCCAAGCAGCCTTTAGGTCTCTGGAATTTTAATGACTACATAATCATTTAAGAAAACGTGAGGTAGCTTGTCACTGCTCTTTTTACAGGCCACTAAAAATACTTCAACAGTCATTTCAGATGATTTGACAGTAACGTGAGCCCTCCTCAGCATACAAGCTTTCACAAAAGATGGTTTTAAGAAAGTGACATGTAATTTCTTGAAGTGAAATGTAATGATTTTTATTTATTACCTTTTCAAAGATACTACAGAGTCAAAAGGCAATCTGGGTTTTGTGGTTCCCTTCGCTTTCTTCATCCTCTTTCTCTTCCCCTACAGTAATTCACCTTTGAAGGCCTACACCCTTTAAATAATTTGATTTTTCTTTTCATGCTCTTTCATTCATAAACAGTGACTGATAATACACATGATAAATTGCCTGTTATCACCTCCAAATAGCAACAGCACTTTGTGAGATAAAAACCAGTTCTAAATGTCCATTCTAGCTGTGGCCATGGGGGCTTGGAACTGGATGATCCTGTGGTCCCTTCTAAGCCTGACTGATTCTGTGATTCTATAACTTCTTCCCAGTGAGGGTGATGGGGCTCTGGAGGAGCTTGCCCAGGGGGGTTGTGGAGTCTCCTTCTCTGGAGACATTTAAAACGTGCCTGAACTTGGTCTAGGTGATCCTGCTGTGCTGGGGGGTTGGACTGGATGATCTTTCGAGGTCACTTCCAGTCCTTAATGTTCTGTGATTCTGTGAAATAATTGGTCTCTTATCAGTCAATTCCACAACTCGCAGCTTAATAAATAATGGATATTAAAACCCTTACAAGTTACAAGAAGAAAGCAAAACCAGCCTTTTATGCTCCTTGTGTAGAATTCAAGGAGCACATCAGATAATCTGCAAACATCAGGTTATTCCAATGGACAGGCAGCATTGCTTTAAAGTTAGAAGCTGTCTCCATGTAGGTATTTTGGAAATCATTTGGTTTGGTTATTTTAATTGACTGTTTGTGGTGTGCTGCCGCAATACAGGAACTAAAATCAGCATGCACAGCGGTGGAAGTGTCTGATTTGAGTAGGCAGGGGAAGAGGAGCTAACAGAGAGCATCTGTCATTTGTCACGTGGCCAGCACAGGCTCAACCCGTGACAGGAAGAAATGCAGTGGAAGTAACCTGTTTCCAAAATTGCAAGAACAATGCAGCTGAATACATTAACCACACTTTAGCCCAGAACAGCCACCTGTCTAGCACCTGACCACTCTTCCAGTGAAGAATTTTTTCCTAATGTCTAATCCAAACCTCCCCCAGTGCAACTTGAGGCCATTTCCTCTTGTGTCATTGCTAGTGACTTGGGAGAAGAGACCAATGCCCACCTCTCCTTCAGGCAGTGCAAAAAGCAAGAAGGTCTTTGCTCAGCAAGCTTTATTCTAGGCTGAATGATGCCAGTTCTGTCAGCCGCTCTTCATAAGACCTGCCCTCCAAGCCCTTCACCAGCCTCATTGCTCATCCTCGGATACAATTGAGCACCTCAACATTCTTCTTATATTGAGGTGTCCAAAACTGAGCACAATGCTCAAGACAAGGCCTCACAAGAGTCGGGTACACTGGCTCATGTTCAGCTGGCTGTCAGCACCCTCAGGTCCTTTCTGCCAAGCAGTTCTTCTGACACACTCTTACACACACAGAAGACACCCATTTAGCAATGGATATTAGATATGTTATAAACACTAACACTCTGCAGAAGAAAATTCCTACTTGTGGTAATTCTCTGTACCTTATATTTACTTGTCATTATTAGGATTTCTTATATGTCTTCAGAACCAAAGCCCCTACTCACTTTGGAGCTGAGCAGAGCCATACCATCTGTGAAGCACATATTCATTTTAATATGATGACAGAATTAAAATTCCAGACATTGAAAGATGAACTCTTTTTTGGTTTTATGAATATATGATGGCATTGGTGTATCCTTGAAGAACTTAGTGAGGGAAAAAGCCTACGTGCGGTTTGATCTTGCTTTGCCAGGCAGTCCAAAATGTAGTAATTCCCAGAGGAGAGTAATCTCCGCTACAAGGAAAAGTTTTACTTTATAAACGACACCATACGTAGTGTGTCAGAATAGCTTTCTCAAAAATAACAATGTGTTTAAAATTCTTTTTTTGAGGATGGGGGAGGTGGGGGTGCAGGGGATGTGGGACTATTGTAGAAATCAGACCTACAAAGGGTAGGAAGAGAACAGCATCCAGAGCAGCACGATGCCCAGAGGCACATTCGCCAAGGACAGACTCAGCTTCCATGGGAGCAGCTGCAGATGCTGTCGAGCCACCTCTGTGGTCTGAGGGTAAACACAGAGGACACCACCACGACCACACAAGACAGAAACAAAGTGCACACTCTCTGCCTTGTGAGTTAAAAGTTCATTGTGTCAAGAGAAACACTTACTTGCTTCGTCTCAGTAATTGAAGCGTCAGCTGTGAACGTTCTGCGGTTCAGTTAAATCCAGGCAATTTTACTTGTCTTTGATCCCCACCACGCATCCCTTCAGCACTCATTTCCTTTGATGAAGTAGGGAATAATTTATATAATTTATATAACAGGTATAAAGCTAGATAATATAGACCTTAAATTTCAAAATCAGCTAAGTCTGCCTAAGCACTTCACATCTCATATGCTATGAAGTTACAATTCTTGAAATTAACTGAGTGCCACGTGGTTTTACTGAGGTCTTATTCCAAAATCCCAATAACTCTGTTTTGCCCTTCTAGGTGTTACAGTAGAGAAAAATCAACCTCTTTCCATTTTTAAAGCAAAAAACAAACCTTCTACTTGACCCTCTCATTAGCTTTGGGAAGAGACAAGTATTCAGTATTTTCCAGATGCTACTCCTTTCCTTGGGCTGCCACAAACCACAGCCTGCTATAAACCTGGGTGCTTTAATTATATACTCTTGTTTATTCCTCAATTGTACATTTTAATCTGAATCTCAGTTTTGACAGAAATAAAATTCCTATTTCTTCTTTCAGTGAGAAGAAATATTTAGGGAGCCACTGTACTTCCCTTCAGCACATCCATCTTAAACTGCAGTTCACAGCCACCCAGACGACAAAGTCTGTTTCACAGGGTTTTCAGTATTGCCAAATGGGATAACAACCTTTGGTGAGGATAAATCTTGTTGCTTTTGAAGTTATTCACATACAGAAATTCTAGAACAATAAATAATTCTGTATTGATACTTTTGTCTGTATTGTGTCTTTTCCCACATTTCTGACTGAATTATTTAAAAATGAAGTGAACTTCGAAGTAATACATCAAAACAAGACAATCTGAAACTGCTTGAATCCTCCCATTCCTCACTCCATGTGTACAAAAATACTTGTGGAAGTATGTTGGGCTACATTTCTGTTTATTTTTTTCCTTATTAGTTCTAATATTGGTATCTGTTTTTACACCGTTTTGAGGGAAATTTTGTATCATTCAATAATACAACAAGCTCTCAGTAATTACTCCACTCCTGGCTGACAATCAAGCTAATACCTAAAAACCCAAAGAAGAGAAAACAATCACAAATAAGCCACACAGGCACAAAGGCAAGGAGACAAATGTGCCCTTCTGGTATGTATTTCACTGTAGTATAACAGGATGTCCTATCACACATCTTCAAGTCACAGTAATTGTGGAGACTGGTCACCACATTTACAGCCTCATGATTGCTTCACATCTTACCTTGAGCAAGCAGGCAGGAGTTGAAAGCAGACCACAGATGACAACAGTAAATAACACTTCAGTACACGCAGACCTAATCGTAACCCTTCAGCAAAACTGAATTATTAGTTCCATTACTAAACCTGCTGTTTGAAAGGACTTAAAAGGTAATCTTTCCATCCAGCATTCAGAATGAATGTAGGGGGTTTTTTTCTCCTTTCTTCAAAACTACTGCAGCTCGGTAAGCATTAAATAGATCTCTGAATGAAGCAAACCAGTTTTATGTCACTTTTGTTGTCTCACGTGTTCGATTAGATGTGCAGGACAGCAACTCAACTTCAAAAAATTAATCTCTTCTAGTCACCAGACAAAAGAAACAATAAGCATAAAGCCCTTAGTTTGGTGGTTTTCCTATTTTTGAACATTTTCCCTCTATTTTTCAATAAAGAAAATGAAAAGACAATCTCAGATTGTCTTTCAAAACAGAAAATTAAAGACAGAATAACCTGATAAACATCCCCCAAAAGAACAAAAGATAAAGTTGAAGTGCGTCCTCCCAAGTCTTAGCGTACTCTATTTTGTATTTTTTTCTTTAAAATTGTGTGGGATGAAAACCCACAGATAAACTAGCAGATAGCTTCATGTTAACATATCAAATGCGCCCTGCAGCACTTATTAATGCGCTTAACAGACAGGCTTAGTGAACAGACCCATAGATGTTGGCAGCAGCAGTCTCAAAACCAAGACCTACCCTATTGGCTTTGAAGGATTAGGCCATAATTGGGTGAAGAGTTTAATACAGCTTAAATGACATCAGCTTGGTAGTTTCCAAAGTAGTTCTAAACAACAGGCCAAGCACACCGCAGATTATATCTAAACTGCTCAAGACTTGGCTTTCCTAAAACCTACCTAGAAATCCTATTACAGGCAGTGAATTTTAAGATAGCATGCACGATACCATCTCTTTGGAGCATTATGTTCTATTTGGGGGAAAAAAAGGGGGCATAAAATCTTTTGTATCTATCAAAAATCTGAATCTTGAACAAAATCGGAATTAAAGGAATGGATCAATGTCAGGCTAAAACCTTTAGGTGCACCAAGTGCATGTAAATCGTGTTTTGATAGCCATAAGCAAATGTGGCACACTGTTTACTCGCCTCATTTTAAGGCAAAGGAGACAAGTGTCAGAGGGGTGCAGCTGAGATGAAAAGGCAGCAAAAGAGAAAAATCATCAGCTGATAGAAAAGCACCAGTTGAAATAGCAGTCTGGTGTACGTCTAATCCTTGTAGGTACAACCATTTGTGGGCTCTTCTCACAGCCTTCCCTGAAAGACCACATGATGGCAGGAGACTGTGCCCCAAGTATTCCCACCTCTGAACCCCATGCATGTGTCAAAAGGAAGTAAATCTGCTGCAGGGTTCGTTGTCCAGGAGAATGCCAACGGAAAGGACAACACCAGCTGAGACTAACCCATTGTAAAAACTTACTCCTGTAAAAATATTAGTGAAATAGAAAACTGAACAGTTTTACATGTGCTGCTGCCTCTGGAGGGGCACTTTTTTGAGATTCTAATGTGGGAAAGACTGGTCTTCTGGTCTTCTCTGGCTTGAAAGATACCTCTGTTGAGAGATGCATACACCTCGAAGTGCTCAGAAGTGGAATAGCTCTGAGACCTCTGAAAGAGACCATTTAATGAGTAGCTATCAGCTTGCATGTATTTCTTCAGAAAGCCTTGCCTGAGACAAAACGACAGACAACACGACCCACTGCATTTGCTCTTAATTACCTGAGCGCATCTTCCCAAGTACAAAGGGTTTGCGCTTGCACTTGGTTAGAGGCAAAGGAGAAGGTTTGCTTCAACATTGCTCTAGAGGTTTACTAGGGGAGGGGAATACTGCCTGAAATCTAGCCATGTGAACAGTGTAAAACAAAACCCACCCAAACATACAGCAGAGTAACAGGTTTTGCCAGGGGAGGTTCAGATTGGACATTAGGCTTCACTGACAGCATGGTCAGGGATTGGAACAGGCTGTCCAGGGAGGTGGTGGAGTTACTGTCCCTGTTCAAAATACATGTAGATCTAGCACTTGAAAACATGATGTAGCAGGCATGGTCGTGTTGGGTTGATGGTTGGACAAGATGATCTCGGAGCTCTCTTCCAACCTTTATGATTCAATTACTAGTTCAGATGAGTTTTCACAAGAATAGACTTCAGCACTAACAGCTTAAGACACCATAGGGCTGTTCTCCTGCTAGGATCTGGTCTGGCCACTACTGTACCTAAAGCTATACAACCCTGTAACCAAGCTGGGGAAGTTTAAAGAGAGCTGGGTCAACTCTGACAGGGATTTTAGCTAAGTTGTTTCTGGTTTTAAATTCAGAAATACTCACTGCCATGCACACCGCTTTACAGCCATCCCAGCTGTGTTCATACTGAGGGGGGTTTTTTCATAAGGCAATTCAATGAAAACATACATCAATACAGAACATCTTCCCAGCTCTCCAGTACTTCCAGCACCAGCAGTGCTTAAATCTGAGTGCTCAAAAATAGACAAAAGATGAGTTTGATCAGAGCACTATTGCCCTGAACTTTTTTCTACATTCATCATTCTCTCCCCTTGAAGGCCTCCTGAAGGTGCAGCACATATCCCATAGAGGCCTTCTATGGTCAGGACACATCACTTAACCAAGCTTATACAACATACATTACTTGTATGCAACACATGACAGAACGAAAGGGCTTTAAATTCTTCACTCTGCATATATGGCTATGTTTTAGTACAGTGCTCACATTTAGGTCATAATTTCCATGGGTCTATATAAACAGGCATGAAGATAAACAGGCTCTCTTCCCATGTAGAACTGGAAGAGAAGCATTGCTTTGTAAATCATTTCAGATGTATCTTGCTGAATCCACAAAGGATATTAGCAAGTGTGCTGGGACCTTTTGTTTAAAATTATTATGATCTGTTGCTCTAACACAAGTTTCTGATATTGTTTAAACCCTCTGGTACACTTAAAATGAAAATAGCTTGATGGTTTTTTAAATAGGTTTTGTCTCCAAGTTTTGCAGAAGATCTTCTTCCTCTTTAGCCTGTTGGTCTACTGCTTTGTATACCTAGAAAAATACCTAAAGCATATGCTTTCAAATTATCCAACCCTTCAGGGTAGAAGAGTGAACAGCAGTCTAAGAATGCTTTATTAGCCTTTTCATTCTAAGTTACAGAAAGATACGCAAATTAAACAACATGTGTCAAAAAATTCCAAGTAAAGCAACATCCATCCTATCCGTCCTTGCACTGATCATTTTATGATTGCAAAATCAAAACCAACCCGTGCCAAATTATTAACTTCCGGAATTGTATTCCATTAAAATAATACTTCATTTTAATCACACCAAACACTAAAGTTGATCATAGAACATTTTCCATGATGCACACATACAACAAAAAAGCATCAATGCTTTCCACACCCTCCGTAGTGGGAAGAAATGACAACTTCATCCAGATTCAGCGTAGCCTTACCTAGGACACTGAATGCTGGGCATGCAGGAGGGACCCTGTAGCAGACAGGACTGTCAGAGAACTAACAGGCCTTGTTGAGGTCCAACACTGCTGACATAAGGTAGATATATAGTCAGCAACATCACTAGCAAGCCTGAACTCACTCTCAAACCCACTCAATATAGCTCATTAATAGAAATAAATCTATGCCTTTCAGGACTTTCTGCATGCATAGAAATAGAACTAGATGCAACATTCCAGTACTGGCCTTATTAAAGGGATTCAAACCACCCTCCTACCTCTCTTCCCACCTCTCCCAGACAGCACTAGCCCTTCTTCAAACTGCCCTGCACACGAGTCCCCTTTAGCTACTGCAGCTTCCTCACAAGCACCAAGTCTTTCTGTACTCTCAGCATTACAAGACAAAAATGTTCCCTTCTGCATACACATGCAACATCAACACATCTGCAGACAAACTGCACTTTAACAGACTCACATTGACACAGTCTTAGCCATGCCATAAACTTCATCCTGCCTTCATCAGTCTAGCACTCACTGAACCATCCCTTGTTTGGCACTACTGCAGTTACGCTTACACGCAACTGACTAAAACAGCAAAAAGTATCACACGGACACAAACGCTAGGGAAAGTCCCCACAAGCTCTCATACATTGACAGTGGCTTCCAGCCATTATTTCCAAGTGCTAGCAGCTCACTAGCTCTTTATCCATTGTATTGCACAGTTCTGATTTTTAAATTAATTTTAGCTGAGTAACAGTAAATCACAGACCAAATCTAAAAGGTAGAGATACAAATTGTGTTCTTTGAGTCTGACAGCGGAGACACAAAACCAAAACAAGCAGTATAGTGCTTCAGGTTAACTGCTTCTTTTTGGCAAGAGTGCAAGTCACACTAAACTGGTCTAGCAGTAAAGTAAGTGATTTAATCTTAATTGGAAGCAGCGTAATCAGCTCCACACACGATACGTACAACACTAAGACCACCTACTGGATCATTTCTATGGCATTCACAGGACATGAAAGAAAGAGCTATTGGTTTTAATACAAGCGTTTAGACATGATGGTTTCTAAAAGCAGGCACAACGGTGCAGTGAGAGTTTAAGTAGAGATGATCATATGGTTAAAGCCAAGTAGTGAAATATCCTACACACTGACCTGGTACAGTAACAAGTTGAAAACATAGGTAATTTAAAGTAGGAATTTTAAAACATATTCAACTTCAAACAATAGGAGAGTCTCATAACCAAGTTTGGGTGTCTGAAAGGTTGATGCTGCTGACTGCAGGTGTTTCATTGCCTCTCTGGTGAGGTGAGCAACCTGTAAGAAAGGACAACAAAATGGTGTATGTTTTACCCCCAGGTCCGAGGACCCCACTCCCAGCCTAGGCATTAGCACATGGAAAGAAATGTGGGGTACGGTGAGAGAAGTGAACTAAGGTGTAGGTATTGCTGTCTCTTCCACACGGACTGCAGTCTGAGGGGTGGGGAGATGTGACCAGCTGGCAGCATCTTAAACCACAGTGTCTACGGCTTTCAGAGCACATCTGTCAGAGTCATTTGTGACTAAATTTGAGGGTAAGAGTTTGCAGAATCGAGAACTTTGAATGTAAAGATTACAGTGGAAAAACAATACATAAAAGTACAAAAAGCTACAAAGGCTGATTGATTATGTAAATGTGAGAGGGAATTATCATGGGTAGACTTAACCTTTTCTTCATTTATACCACACAGCACAGCCGGAGAGAAAACAATCGAAACTCTGAATTCTACTACATTTCCCACTCAATCTGTTTCACCACTATTAAAAGAGGTTCATAACATAAAAGGTTATTTTGTTCCATTATTTATTTTATTTCAGTGGAAATACACAACAATAAATTTTGGTTTCTGGCTAACGGCAACCAACTACAGGCAATGCAATTCCATCTTTTATCTTGCTGTCTTACAGCATTAGTAGCTGACAACAAACTTGTGTACAAGACTGTGTGCTTCAGTTTACCCTCTGGATTTTAACTGCTCCATGTCATTCTCAACGTTAACCTAGTGCTAACCTCTGCTCTTTCCTTTCCATTTGCCCTTTCTCACATAAGTGACTTCAACGTAAGCTTCTGCTGTCGTAACAGTATTTCTCCTTTCATTCACTTCACTAGCTCAACATCTACTTGATTTCTGCTTCACCCTTCCTCTTCTGACTGCCTCCTCATCCTTCTTTACACCTGTTATCAGGTTTACGTTAGCAAATTCGTCACACTGTGCGTTTCAAATTCAATTTTGGATTGGAAGGTGGAGCACATTGGATGATGGATGACGTCGAGAACAATCACAGCATAAGAACAGTATTCTGTCAATGCATGAATTATCATTTAACAGCACAAAAAGTCCTAAGATATAATTTTTTGGGTTTGGTATCCATTGTATCATTGTAAGCCCCATTGTATCATTGCAACATGTGATTATAGAGGTAAATGAAACTTAAAAATAACCAATGATGAGGTTCAGTCTCACTGCTAAAAACTTGCAGAAGAAATAGGTAACAAACAGATTAGCACTGTCCATGTCAAGAATGCCTGGAGTAAGTGTTTACTCAACCCACTGAATTACGGGGTATCTGTGTACTGCTAGTGATGCAAAAGCACCTGGGGTGTCTTGACATTTTCCCATGACCTTCAGACATCATTCTAATGAATAAAAATATATCAGGAATCATAGGCTGTTGCATATAAATTTGGGATATTAAAGCTGCATTAATGTAAGCTCCACTTGGAAAACCGTATGCAAATGCTTTTTCTTCTTCCATAGCAGAACCAGTGACTGTTTATGATTGCCATACATGAACCACAGTTCCCTTCTAAATGGCAAACAGTTTATCAAGAACTGCATTTCCTTCTTATCTTCTTCCCAAAGGCAGCAAAAGACCTTACCTGCTTACTCTGTGCGTCATAAAAATACTTCAAGATGAAAACTGATTATTAAAGAGCCCTAACATAAATTGTGTAACTTCATCTCCCCTTCCAATGACACCATGATGTTTATGCTGTGCATAGTACTGCAGAGATATGAGATAATCAGCTTACTAACTAAAAACAGTTTCATAGTTTATCAATCACAGGCACAGTGAAAGTATTGAAACATTAAAAATGTTAATCTTTGTAATAATCTCCTGTAAAGTTTTTATACTAATTTAAACCATCAATCACTTTAATATTTAATCATTGCAGACTTCATTTGAAATGAGGATAGCCATTCACTGAAAAGCACTTCATTTCTTGTAAAAAATCTCTTCACATTTTTTCCTCAACAGAAAGTAAACTTGCAAGCAAATGAAAATGAAAAAGTCTACAAGAGTGCAAAAATCTGAAGCAGAGCTTATGTCAGAAGACACACGCTTTTGCAGTTCTGTTTCCCAGGAGTAATGGTATTAGAAGAGTAGTATCATAAGAGATTTGGAGAATTGATGGGGACTTCTACTGTAAATGGAAATGACTGGTTTGCCTACACCTTACAACTGTCTACATTTCATTCTCTTTACATATCTTATTAAAAGTAAACATAACCATTCATGAAGACGACTGATGATATTGTAACTGGTTTAGGTTTATTTTAACTTGTAACCCCAACAGCTTGTCTGGCCTAATGAAAAGTTTAGATTAGTATGGAAATACTCTAAAGAAAAACAAAATAATTAACTTTCTAGTTATGAGAAAAATCTAATGGAAACTCTGCTGTCCAATGGAAAATTCCAACTGTGATTAACTACAGCTATTTTTGATGATATTTGGCTGCTTTTGAAAGATTTTTAGAACGATGTAAAAAAGAAAACCCAATTTGTGGTCTTAAGAAACAAATGTCACAATAAAATTCAATGCAAATGTCTTCACTCCACTGCAAAAAAGCCCTTATGTCAACTTGGTTAAATTAATAAATCAAATTCACAGAATTACAGGATGGTTGATATTGGAAGGGATCTCTGGAAGTCATCAACTTGGGCTTATTGACACCTGCTTAAACACATACAGCTAGAAGATTACACACATTACAGAAATAAGAACAATAAATTACAAAAAGGATTTACACACTGAAACAAGAATAACAAAGTGAGCAATTGCCCTTTCCTAAAACAAAATGTAAACTATTTGTATTGGTGGGATTAACGTACTTCAAAGACAACATTTCTTCATTCTTTTATCTATGTTGACAGTTACAGTATTGACCTAAAGTAGGCTTACATGTTCACAGCTTCCATGAAGGCAGAAAACAAGTCCTAGAAGGGTAAATTGCACCAATTCCTGATCAAAGATAATAATGCCAATGAAATGCCACTTGCCAATTTCTTCCTTAGTGAGCAGACAAGCTATTTTCTGAAGAGCAACACTTGTCCCTTGCCTGCTTTGTACCAAGAGATGAAATGACTCTAAGGAAAACATGCAAATAGCACTACTCAAAGTGTTCAGATTTTCCCATACTTGTATATTTTTCTGCATCCCTTAAACACCATTTACTACAGCTTTCCAATATGGAAGCTACACATCAGTAGTAAAGACTTGAAGAAAATTAATAGGTCTTTACTAACAGCCCTTTCTCATGAGCTCTTCAGGAATGACCCCTCATCCCCACCAGCAAAGAACTTCACCCTATGTGACATACAACTGAATTACTGTATATGAGCGTGTGTGGTGTACATACAGCCCAGCGATATCATGAGCTCTTATAAAAGAACTTAAAAACCCATAACTACGTAGACTGATGTAAGGCAGAGCGCTCTGAGAGCCAAATAATCACAGAATCACAGAAGATTAGGGATCGGAAGGGACCTCGAAAGATCATCCAGTCCAATCCCCCTGCCACAGCAGGATCCCCTAAATCCAGTCACACTAGAACATGACCAAGGAGGGTTTTAAACATCTCCAGAGAAGGAGATTCTGCAGCCTTCTGCAGCCCCTCCTGAGCAGCCCTTTCCAGGGCTCTGTCACCCTCACTGGGAACAAGATCCTTCTTGTTGGTGTGGAGCCTCCTCTGCTCCAGCTCACACCCATTGCCCCTTGTCCTGAGTACCAGCAGATCCTGGCTCTGCCCTCCTGACACCCATCCTTCACGTATTGATCAGCATTCACTAGGTCACCTCTTAGTCTCCTTTAGTTCCAGTGTCATAGGAAGACATAACAGCCAGGTTAGCTCTTTTTGTTCCTCTCTTCTTACAAATGGCAGGTAAACTTCTCTGCTAACCTCTGAGGTTCTTAAATCACACCCTCTCTACTACCAGCACACTCACACTGTCTTTTCCACCACCACACTGCACAGTACCAGATGGCTACTAGTAGCCTGCTCAGCACCAGTGCTTGAGCTCTCAACAAAGAGGCTCCACCAACAGAAAACACAAGACCAGTTTTTTCCCTTCACCCAAATGTGCTCATTTGCAAAGGCACTGATTGTCCAGACACTTCATTTATGGTTCTAGATGCCTGGAACTTCCTAGAAAGGCCTGTACTGTGGTTAGCGAACACACTATTGATAGAAATGTGTAAGACAAACCTTCTTGTACAGTTGAGGCTTAATTAACATGTGAAAGCTGACGCTCATCAAGCAGAACTTCAGTGGACTAGGAGGAAGGAAATAAATACCCAAAAGTGTACAGAGCAACAAACCTTCAGAGCCATTTTCTTGGTGAGGGCTGTCGCTTTAAACCTGACCTTTGGTTAGAAAACTGACATTTCAAACTGCTTCTAATTAAGCTCCAGAACAGTGCTTGTGAAAGGCTTGAGACTCTTTTTCATAAATTAAATGCCCACACCAAAAGGACACAGCCATCAGCACCAATTCTATGCCCTCACCAAAGGGACGCAGCCATCGGCATAAACACCCTACGGGCACAACAACCAAACAGCACAACCAGCAAAGGATAAGCAAACGGAACAGACCTGCTCACCATGGACTCAACAGAAAGCAACCTGACCCAACAATTCAGCAACAGGGGAACCAACCGCAGGCCAAGACCTGCAGCAGCCCCAAAGAGACCAACCAAGATAAAAAGCTGAGAAATGCAGAACCCAACTACTCACCCTGGTATAGCTCATCCTGTCCTGCTGCGGCTAGGAGCTCCAACTGTGAGAGAGGTCCTTGGAGGTCCTTCCAGAAACAGGAGCAACCAGCAAAATGCATGCAGCCAACACACAGACCAACTCTCTGTGCAACTGGGCCCTGCTTTTGTATTGGGAGGGGGCACCAGCTGCCCAGGTGCAGCCACTCAGGGCCCTGATGGGGTCAATCAGGGCCCAGGTGCAGCCACTCTGGGCTATTAAGGGCCCTCCAGAGCTTCTCCTGAGCCTGGCCTTCCCTCCTGCATGGCCCTCTGACAACAGTCAGACACAGTCTGGTCTGGTCTGTCCCCCAAACATTTAGCACCTACTGGGTTGCAGCTAAAGGTTCTTCTTGGTGGCCAACACAGAGGCCAACACAGTCTTGGCCTTGACTGTGGTAGGAGGTGGTTCAGTTCCCATCCCTGGATGAGTTTAAAAGTCTCCTAGACGTAGCGTTGGGGGACCTGGTTTACAGGTGAACCTGTAGAGCAGGATTGATGGTTGGACTCAATGGTCCCAAGAGTCCCTTCCAACTGGAATGATTCTATGATTCTATTTTCCATCAGCTTCGCAAACAAGTGCATTTCTCTCCACTTGACTTTCAGCATCTCTTCACCATCCATTCTTAGTGTTCAGTAATTCTCCAAAGCCAATACCCTCTGCCAGCACTCTGCCATGTTTTATATCTTGCACCATTACATAGAATCATAGAATCATCATGGCTGGAAAGGACCTCCAGGGTCATCAAGTCCAGCCCTTTATCCTAGTGCCTAACCGCTAGACCATATCCCCAAGCGCCGCATCCACTCGTTCCTTAAACACCTCCAGGGATGTTGACATCACCACCTCCCTGGGCAATCCATTCCAGCAACTAACCATCCTCTCAGTAAAGAATTTCTTTCTAACATCCAGTCTAAACCTTCCCTGACGCAACTTGAGGCCATTTCCCCTCGTCCTATCATCACCAGTTTGAGAGAAGAGACCAGCACCAGCCTTGCTACAACCTCCTTTAAGGTACTTGTAGAGGGCAATAAAGTCTCCTCTCAGTCTTCTCTTCTCCAGACTAAACAACCCCAGCTCCCTCAGCCTCTCCTCATAGGGCATGCCCTCCAGCCCCTTCACCAACTTGGTTGCCCTTCTTTGAACTCATTCCAGCACCTCAATGTCCCTCCTGTACTGTGGTGACCAAAACTGGACACAGTACTCGAGGTGCGGTCTCACAAGTGCCGAGTATAGGGGCACAATCACCTTCCTGCTCCTACTGGTCACGCTGGTAGCAATCCCTGCCAACCATTCCCATTTAGAAATGTTGCAGGTTCCCTATTTCTGTCCGAGATTTTCTGAGCGTAAGCATGACCAGTGCACCCTGAGAAAACACAAAGGAGTCCAATGTACCCAGAACACATCACGCCTGCAAGGTAAACACAGCCAGTTCAACAAGCCCGGGGTGTATCAGATTTACTGCACTTTCACAGCCAGCCCAATATATACAGCCCTGTTACACACTGCCAGAGCAAACATTCTCTGGTCTCACTGCACTGGGTGTTGGGGTCAGACTACAGGTGTGAGGCTGTCATAGAATCATAGGATGTATTAGGTTGGAAAGAACCTCCAAACATCATCCAGTCCAAGTCTCCCTGCAATAAGCAGAGACATCTCCAACTAGATCAGGTTGCCTAAAGCCCCATCCAACCTAAGAGTGAATGTTTCCATGGAAGGGGAAAAACAGTGTTCCAGTGTTTCACCACCTTCACTGCACAAAACTTCTTCCCTATATCCCAGGCTTAGGGAAGAGTGGCTGGGGATCTGCTGGATGGATAAGGACCCAGCTGATTAGCTGACTGACAGTGGCTGAATGTAAGCCAGCTGTATGCTCAGGTGGCCAAGAAAGCAAACGGCATCCTGGCCTGCATTAGAAATACTGTGGCCACCACGACTGACCCCTGTACTCCACAGGCTAGTGAAGAAACTGGAAGGCAGGTCTTATGAAGACCATCTGAGGGAACTGGCATCATTCAGCCTGGAATAAAGGCAACTGGGAGAAGACCTTATTGCTCTTTTTAACTACCTGTGAGGTTGGTCTCTTCTCCCAAGTCACTAGCAATAGGACAAGTGGAAATGGCTTCAAGTTGCACCAGGGGACTGTCAGAGTGGTTGAGTATTAGAACTGGCTGTCCAGAGAGATGTTAAAAAGAACACATAGATGTGGCACTTGGAAACATAGTTTGGTGGGCCTGGTGGAGTTTAGCTGACAGTTGGATTTGATGACAAGCCTCTTTCAACCCTAATGTGATTCTGTACATCTCTCATCTTTCAGTTTAAAGCCATCAGCCACTGTCCTGTCCCAATAGGCCTTACTAAAAGGTCTGTACCCATCTTTCTTGTGTCATGACTCCCTTTAAACACTGCTTTGAGCTGTCCAGCTCCCAGAAACCCCACACCAACAGGGTCCCACACACAGATCCAACCACACATCCGTGGTAGGGAGCGCCAGAAGGGTTAAGCTCACAAGGGCCAGCCGTGGCGTGTCCTCACATGAAGGCACCACAGGCTACTGTCAATTCCGCCAACCAGTCAGCGCGGGCCGGGCCCCCACCATGCCCCCCACCCCGCTACAGGGTTATCTCCTTCCAAACTGGCCTATTGCAGCCTGTTGAGGGAAGAGGACACGGCACAGGCGGCAGGTAAGGGCCAGGTTCGGGCCTGAGGAATCGCCCTCCCTCGCCCCTGGACACCGGCAACGTAGGAGTATAAGAAGCCTTTCTCCGCCCACACCCAACATGGCCGCGCTGGCCACGAGCCCCTCCCGCCCCCTCGGCCGGCGGCACCGCCCCGACGGGCATGGCGCTCCGGCCAATCGCGTTGGCGAGCGCTTTCCGCTGGCCAATGGCAGCCGAGGCCTGCGGCGGATCCCCGGCCGGCCGAGCTCCCCGCTGGGGCGGGTGCTCCGTGCCCACAGGCCAATGGCGGCGCCGGAGGAGCGGCGGGCGCGCGCCCCAGGGGGAGGGTCTGTTGCCGTGACAACTGTGGGCCCCGGCTCTGCCGCCCGGCCCCGGCGCCCCCCCGCCATACCCGCCCAGCGACGCGGTACCTCGGGCCGAGCGGGTCGCGCTCCGCCTCCTCCCGCCGCTCTCGGCGGGGCCGCTTCCTGCGATGCCGGGGCTGCTGCCGCCTCTACCCCCGCGTCCGTGCGCCCCGCCTCCTGCTCCCGCCCGCCCTGCAGCAGGCCGGGCCCGCCGGGGTGGGGACCTGCCATGGCCCCGCCGCATCCCCGGGCTCCGCCGCGCCCCCGGGTCCAGCCGCGCCCCCGGGCTTGGCCTCGCAGCCGCCGCACCCACAGGTGCGATGGGGAAGGTCTCTTCCGTCACGCGTTTCCTCTCCAGGAGCTCTCGCTGGTTTTCTCAGGGGAAGCTGAAAGTTGAGCTGGGGAGTGTCTGAGCATCCTCCCACTTCACTCCCCCGCTCGGTTCCTACCGGCCTCTTGACTACCTCCATCAGAATTGTTTCTCCCGAAATGCAGAATAAAAATAATCCGGCAGGTTTGCATCGTTGCCATCACAAATGGGGACTTCCATGTAAAGTTCTAAAAACACAACACATGGGAAATTGGAGAATGAGCCAACAGAAGGGCTGATGGTCAGAGTTCCTGCCTGGCATGCACAACGAACCACAGGGTTTTCTCCAGTCATTTCTGGAGCAAGTTTAATGGACGAACGGACTGAAACAGGTTTCTTACAGCCTGTCCTGATTTCGAGTGATGAGACACAAAGCTGCCTCTGTACATTTCCTGCCAGGAAATCTCATACTAAGGGCATTTGGTTGCTTTGAACACAGCAGCTGACCGACACAGCCTTGTATTTCCCTCCCAGAATATCTTGTCCTTTGTGAGACACGGTCTCACCCCACTGTGACCACCATCAACTGTTTTTTGTTCTAACTATTGTGTGTTCAGAATTTGCAGCAATATTTTATTTCATCCATAAACCAGGAATCACATACATGTAAAGTGTTTTATACTTTATTTTGATTTCTTGATTGTTTTAACATGCTTACCCAAGTAATGGTTATGCTCATAGACATTTGAATATAGTATTACCCACAAAAGTGCAATCACATTCGTATCTGTTACACACGGCTTTTGACTGTAACCACAATGAAAATAAATACAAATGAAGAACTATGAGAATCATTGTATCCGCATACATGATTTTACTTTATCTGAACTACTGCTGAGGATTGTTATCCTTTGTGAGTCCTTGTAGCAAAACACATTTAGCTGTTGTCCAGTTTCACCAAACTAATCACGATACTTGTTTCACCACCAAGTTACTCTTCTAAGGAATAGACCTGTGTATACCCAGCAGCCTCAGTCTTAAGGAATTGTGACTTTAAGAAAAGGAACTCTACAGTCACTCAGAAATTTACACTAGTTTCACAGTATTATTTTTATTTTATTCCTGATCCTCATTTTATGGGAAAAATGTTTGTTTCCTGTTCTAAGGTTTTTTCTGAAGAGAAGGCAGATGAATTGGTGGAGTGGTCAGAAGGGTAGTTGACATTTACATGACTGAAAGTACTACTACTGACAGACTTGCTGTGTTTCGTAGGATAAAACCTAGATGGAGTATATGTCTAATAGGGTATTTATAACCTCATACAGATAGACACATACAAGGGATAAAGTTACTAAATATGTAGCTATAACTGAAATTTATATCAGTCAGAGAGGAATATTTTATTGATTTTGCCCATCAGTTTAGTGCCATATCCATTGAGAAGATTAATTTAAAAATCCAGAAGTGTTTTTTAAGCTTACATGGTTTTATTCTATCTCACAAAATTATAAAGAAAACTTATCAGCCATTGCTTTCAGTGACTCTCCTGGTTTTCCTCCTTGTTTCCTCACAAGATCTTCAGGTTACTCTGACAATTTGACAAGAATCTGTCCCTTTTTGTTCTCCTACTGTGCAGTAGTTTTCAACTTTATAATTTGCGAAAAAAATTATAAGCTTCCGGAAAATATGCTTCCTTTTCTTGTTTCTCTTTAGCAGAACTCCTAGAAGCAGTCCCTGAGCTTTCATGTTCAGTAGATAAAAGGTTGGAAAGTGTCAATCTGGAACAATGCAGATTACATTAGCATTCAGAAATCTAACTTCCCAAAATGCAACAACTTGTCTACTGTCTAACTTGATGTCTCCTCATGCATGTCTATAACCACTAAGTTAAGCTCAAAGGTGTCAAAGAATGCTCTTAGTTATTTTTGTGCCATTCATTTTGCCATCACTGTGAGTAAGAGCTTTGCATCATCGCTCATCCACGACTGTAGCCGGAGTGTTGCCAATAAAACAGCTCTTTAATTGGTGCTGTTATTCAGGCTATCATTAAATCCTTCAGGTAACACCTTTCTCCAGAACTTATAAAAAGAACAGTTTTTCCCATCCAACCATAAAGCTGAGACTCTCTTTATGCTCCTGTCAGTTCCTAACAATGTCATTTCTGGTGGTTTTGACAGATACAGACTTACTCTGTTCATATCCAACCAGAGCCGCTGAAAGAAATAATCCCCTTAGCTCATCTCTTTGTCCATGCCATTCCTTACTTTGTAAGTCTTCAGTGTCTCCCATCTCTGTGCTGGCTCTGTACAGTCTTTGCCTCTATTTTGACATCCTTTATTCCTATCCTGCCTTGTTTTCACTTAGCTTTAATATGTTGCTTCTTGCCTCTGAGTAAACTAGGGTGCTTGCATACAGTGTGCTTTTATTAATGTGGGTTTCTTTCCCTGTGTAACATCACTACTCTGAAATCCATTCAAAAGCAGCCTCTGGTAGGGTAACTACCATAAAGTGATGGTGCTGATGTTCTGAGCCTACTCCAGTTGTGCTTCTAGTTCATGTCTAGATTGTAGCAGAGCAGCCCTGGACTACTGTCCTTACCCCTGCTCCTTATGGTGGTAGATGGGATGCAGAGCCCATTGTCTCTCTTTCCAGCCTTCTAGCGGAAAATCTCAATGCGGTGTCAGAGATGATAAATGGTGCATTTTGTGATACAGACAGCCTGCCATTGGGACAAACTCATTTCACTGAAGAATCATCTGATGGTAATGACTTTCAGTCATAGACTGACCTAGGCTGGCCTGAGTCAGTGAGTCATATTCCTTTACCAGGACTTAGCCATCCAGTCTGCTCCATCCTACCTCTACTTAATCTGTATTGATAGATTTGGTAACATTTTCTTAACTGCTGTCATCCATACAGATGTCTGCTGTCATTTTGTTGATACAATCAATCAATACTACATTAAATGTTACCTTCAGTTTACACTTAATTGACTAAAGTAGACGTGGTGTTTTCATTATTTATACAACTATGCCATTAAATTATGCATTCCAGATTAAAAGAATAAAAGACTTGTTTACATTATTATTATTGCTCTGGCATCAACTTTTGGATTTCTGTGTAAAGAAATTAATCTCCTATCAGAGAGGGAAATGGGGACTGACAAACACTGGCTCCTGTTGCCTCTGGGACGTAATTATGCTTGCAAATAGGAAAGCAGAAATATCATACGCTTAACACAGTAGACGCTCCTGAAAGTTTCATCTCAGCGTGAAGCTATGTTTTAATTATTATTTTGTCTGCATTGTTCAGTGCACCAAGTAGAATAAGTGCTTATCTGAGTTAATTCTTCATGAGGCTTATGTCACTGGAAGATGCCTTTTTCTTTTCTTAAGCCAGCTCTGACTAAGTGGTTGTCTATAAACAGGTTTTACAATAAAAGGCTTTACTACTTTAGGGCCATGTCAAAAGCCTGTTGAATCAATTGGAGACTTTGAAGGTCTTTGAAACAAGCCCTGTTACAAGACAGAGGTAAGCTGTGATTTGTTTGGGGAACATGCAGAGTAAAACAAAGCCAAATATATTTATTTTCTACAATATTACTAGATTTACTGTATGATAGAGATTGTCTGTTCTCAGGATCTGAATTTGGACACTCAAACATGTGCACATAGCTCAATATTTTTCAAGGTATGTGCGCACGTCACAATTCTGACTGAAGATCAGTAATGTTGTCGTGTGATGGTTTTTCTAATGCAGTCCTTGGAAATAGGATCCTGTGTAACACATACAGCTCCTACACCTTGACAACTGTTGTCTGATCTTTGAGTCCAGGCATCAACGTCACTGCACCAAGCCCACTGCCAGATCATATCCCTAAGCCACTTACCTACATGACCTGTAAACATGTCCAAGGATGACAACAGAGCCTCCTCCCTGGACAGCCTGTTCCAAGGCCTGATGACTCTTTTAATGAAGAAGTTTTTCTAATATCTAACTTAAACTTCCCCTGGCAAAGCTTGAGGTGATTTGCTCTTATTCTATCACTTTTTAATTGTGAGAAGAGACCATGGACATACGTACATTCAGTTTGCTTATAGTGTTGCCAGACCTGATCCTCTTCCAACAAGGGCACATCTTTTTGGCTCCAGCCTTTCCTTTGGCCACTGAGATCTGGGAATCTAAAAACACATCTTGCTGGTAAAGACTGAGGCAAAAAAGAGCTCTCATGAGCAATAGTCCCACTTTTTCCCTATCTCCCTTTTGTCACCTCAGCACACTGGTGTGTTACATTTAACCAGGACTCCTCTTTGACACATATGACATAGACCCTAACATACTTTATTCCCTTTAATCCTGTAGAACAATGTGGCTGCTTGCTGGCTACCTGTTCACAACTACTTCTTAGCTTGAACCATACATGGAGTGGGAGCAGTTTGGAAGAGAGCTAGCTGGCATAGGCTAGTAATGTGTTGGCAACTGTTACAGCTATTTATTAGCACAGCTGATCACCTGAAGTGCCCAGGATCATCCTCCAGCAAAACTAATTGTAAGGCTATAGATACAGCCTGAGCTGTGCCTATTAAATAATTCTGAATTCACTGTAGATAGTAAATCTGAAAATATCAGGTGAGTGCTTAGCACAGATCAGAAAATCAAAATATAACAATGAAAGTTGCATAGAAGGAAAAGCAGAAGCCCTCATTATACCAGAGTACACACTAGTGTGTTTGCATCTTGAATACTGTGTCTTGCCACCCTGTCTCAGGAAAGACACGTAAAACCAGAACACGTTACTGAGGTAGGTAACAGGGATGATTAGCTGTAGCTACTTTACAAGTGAAGATTAAACTGATTGAAGCTCTTCATCCTGGAAAAGAGATTACGTGAGAAAGGGACACAAAGTCTTTGCTTGCAGAGAGTGTAAATAAGGAATGCAAATCAGAGAAAGTATAGTTCATCATGAACACCATACAGCTACCTCCCCAAGATTCATAGTTTACAGTCAGAAGAGAAGGTGAAATCATCTGAACTCATAGAATGGCTAACGTTGGAAGGGACTTCAGAGATCTTCTAGTTCCAACCCCATGCCTAGGGTAGGGACACCTCTCATCAGACCAGGCTTCACAGAGCCCCATCCAACCTGACCTTCAGCACTTCTAGGGAGGAGACATCCACAACCTCCCTGGGCAACCTGTTCAGTGCCTCACCACCCTCACAGGAAGGAATTTTTTCCTAAGATCTAATCTAAATCTCGCATCTTTTAGTTTGAAGCCATTTCCCTTTGTCTTATCACTACACTCCCTTGTAAAATATCTTTCATGTAGCCCCCATCAGGTACCAGAAGGCTGCTATAAGGCTCCTTCTCTGGCTTCTCCAGGCTGAACAGCCCAAATTCCCTCAGCCAGGCTCCTAGAAAAGTGATCTCCTCCCATCCTGTCTTCAAAGGAGGTGTTGAAAACCCAAATCTATCATTTTTCTGCTTTGGTTTGTTCTCACAATTAATCACCTTCAAAGATAAGACCAAAAAAACCAAGAAATAAGAGCCAAAGAAAGTTGTTCCTAATTTCTCCTTTGAATCTGTTTGGTTCCCTCCTTCTACAATTTACTTTTATTCTGCCTATGTCTGTCAGAGAAGCCTTCAGCATCTTTTCACTGTGAAGGTGCTTAAATGCTAATCAGATGACCGTGTAATCCCCCTTTTCATAAACTGTTGTGAAATTTTACTGATAATTCTTACTGTTAGGGGTTTCTTTCAGCACTTATATAATTTTTACAACTGTGTTCTGTGGTCTATCTAATTTACCAAAGTGCTTTCAAAAACACAAATTTCGTAGAGTAGGGTTAATGGTTGGACTTGATGATCTCAAGGGTCTTTTCCAACCTGAATAATTCTATGGTTCTATGATAAAAGTGCGTGAGTTATTGAAACAATTATTCCATCAGTGACAAATTCAGAATTAAAGCATGTTATTAACCTTGGCTATTACTTTAGTACATCACTTTATATCTACCATCTATGTGTTTTCTCAAAGGTTTGGCAAACTGCATTGGATCATATGGAATCAGTGACCATACTAGCTGGAAATCATTGCTTTTCAGGCTAAAGCCTCCAACCTTTGCAGCTATCACTTGTAATTCTTTGTTTGGCTTCATTTAAAGAAGGTTTAATGGTTCCAGAGTAGCAACAGATTCTTATCACGGTATCACAATGTTATTTACTACCTGTAAGCCTTTAAATTATCTTTTTTTATCAAAATGAAATTATATCTCTAGCTGAAACTTTGGCAAAAGTCTTTAAGTCTGTGTGTCCAGACTTAAAGTCATTCCCTGCAAAACCTCAGCAGAGGTGGATTCAGTAATACTTCACAACCGCTTTTCTGGCTCACCGTTTGTTTCTTAATATCTTTAATGCATGCTCTATTGTTTTGTTATTAGAAAAGACACACTACCATTGCTTCCCACAAAAACAAGTGGACTGCCAAAATCTCCTAATTGGCTTAATAAAAAATTCACAATTAAAAAGTAGGTCTTTTGGTTTGACAGACTCCGCTTAATTGATGCAATGTGTCGGGGCTAGAGGCCGCTGAAGTACGGGAGGGACCTCACGGCTTTCCTCCAGACCACATTTGCTGCCAGCCCTGGTTTCACTGTAAAGAGGGTGGTAAGCACTCTGCAGCCACCCAGGCACCAGCTCTCTCGCTGTGTGGCTGCCCCCCTTTAAACATCTTTTCCCTTTGCTAGAGGTTGACACAAGGCAGAAATATCCTAGGAAAAGAAGATGAGATTTTAGCACAGCCCGAGTTCAACGATAATGTGGGTGCTTACTCTGTCAGCACTCCAAATCACATAAGTACAGCTATTGCCTGTATTTCCTGGCTGGTCACAAGACCAAAATGTAAGGTAATTAGAACCTTAATTCCATTTGACTGCGATATGGCTTTGTGAGTTTCATTCTTCCCTGGGGAAACCGTATCAGACCAGATCAAAGTGTTATCGGAACCAGAGACTGGACACTTCAACTCGTAACTCAGTGGAGAGCATTCACAGAGAGCATTCCCATTCTCCTCCATGTTTAGCAGGAGCAGAATAGTAGTAGAGCAGTAGCAAGCTGAAACTTCTCAGACCTTGCAAATAATCGCTAAGCACTGCCCCAGATAACAGAGGAAATACTGAACCACAATTATGCAGATTAGAGCTGTTACGTTCTATCCTAGCTGCTGCATATTGGGACTCTCCTTGATGCTGCTCTGCTATAATCATTGTGTGGATTCCATTTTTTTTTCTTTTTAAAAATGAGATTTGCATTAGAATAATTAAATACAAGCTAAAATATTCTAGGACAATAAAGTAGGGCATTCTCAGAGTTAATCTCGCCATCTTTTTATTTGCATCTGCCTGAGCAGCATCCACTGTCTCAATATCTTTATTCCGATAAAACAATTACTGAAATTAAAGACAGCAAGGTCTGACTGGAATTGTTTCAACACACTCTGTAGCTCTGTTACTCCTGATGCTGCTCATGCTAACGATATGTTTAACTAGGTACCATATACATTTTCAGCATAAGGTGTTATTTGGCAATGCTAACAAGTTACCCTGCAACAACACAAACACGTTTAGCTTCCAAGGAGCTGTTAAAAAGCGTCAACACCAGTTTAGGATAAAAAAATACCCCAAAATGTACTAAGAAGCGATTTCATCAATGCCACATGTAAAACAAGTAGCTGGAAACAATCTGAATGCTCTTGCTTGAAGCTCAACCTGTATTTATAAATAAAAAACTGGTTTCTCAAAAGATCAGGAATTAGGATTAACTTTCTACTGGGAAATCTGCTCCAGGATAATTGAATTCTATAGTGACAAAGAAGAAGAACATGCAAATAATTAATTAGCAATAATTCAGCATGGAGAATTAATACACACCCTGCATAACAAGGCACAAGGTAGCACAGCTGAAAAGCAGTCTCAGTGGTTCATATCTAATATCTCTGCTGTCACTGAAAATATTCTCCATGCCAGAGTTTTATGCAAAAAACCTCATACTGCAAACGTTTATGTATATGGTCTATCCAGTGCTAAGTTAAGAGCAGTTCTAGCTTCTGGGGACTTCAGTTCTCAAACACTTCATTTAAAAATCATCTTAAAATAAAAACACTATTTTCTCCTTATCAGATTGTACATTCTCATGTTAGCACAATAAATAATAAATTAATGTGACAGGAGGTGGGATAACTATGAAGACTGAACTGCTGCATTTACACCTCTAACGTATTTTGAGCAAAATCTGATCAAAGGCATCTTAGGAACAGAAATTTTCTATTTCCCTTTTGGGGTAAATTGTCTTCACTGTGCGAAGAGGAATACTTCAGGGAGCTGCAAATCTTGTTTTGAAATCTGTTTTCCTAGAACGAGCGTTTTACTTTTGCAGTTTCATAGCCGTTAGTCTTTTTCCAGCACTAACCGTGCAAGTGATGTCATAAAAAGTAACTTCTATAAGTTTTAATCACATATATTTCAAATCTCAAATAGGCTGTTCAGACAATACACTGTTTAGAAGACCCCATTATACCATGCAGCAGTGTGTGATGAGGAGATGCTACATTTATTTTAGTGGAGGAAGAAATCTGTATTTCATTTGTTACACTGCTAACTTCACTTTAGGTAATTGCATTCAGCTTTATTATTGCCCAGAGCAATAACTGATTGTTAGTTATTGAAGTCTGAAATGATTTTCTCATTTCCCAGGGGAATCTGGAGATTTACATGGTGCACAGCAGTAACTAATAGATATAATCTGGTCATAATGTAGCCCTATAATGTGTTATTTACTTGTTGAGAACACGGATGTTGAACATTTTAACATTTCCTCAAGAAGTGTGGCAGATTTTACTCATGATGTGCGAGCTCTAAGTCTGTGCCTACTCTCCGTTTCACAACGGTTTGAATGCCAACCACCGTTGAAAGGTGTGTGAAACACTGGAGATCACACACCTGCATTTATCCATCTGAACTGGAACTTGGACAGATTTAATTCATTATTTCTGACTTTATGCACACAAATGGAAAAGAATTATGATAAATAAAATTTCATGAGCAAAACAGACTCATTAGTTTGACTTGGAATATTCTTATTTTATGAAGGTAATTACACCAGGACAGAGAAAGGTTTTTATGGAGCAGAGCTTGCTTTTCTTGCTCTCCTCTGACTTGTTTGACTCTATTTCAGTACCAGTGTAATATACAGCCCTGAGTATTTTCAGTAGCTCTGTGCCTTGTTTTATGAACACCCTGTGCCATTCTGTAGTCAAAGGATATTAAAGCTGTGCAGTCACAAGCAAAACATCCCTGCAAGGATTCTCGAAGCAGCAGACATTTTGGAAATGGGATTAAGTTGTGTGAACACAGGAATCTAACGCAGTTTTTTGTGCTGTGGTTTAGATCCTTTCCAGAGTAGTGGCACAGCCAGGTGAAATACCTTAGGGCACAAAAGGTGTCTCATGACACCCCTTTTCAGTCAACAAACTGCTCCTCTGCAAGTCTACTGCAACAGTGCCCACAACAAAGGACCCCAACCTAACCGTGACCTTCACAATTGCTTCAAACTTAGCAGTTCTGTGGTACAAATGTCTGCCTGTGATGCCACATTCATAAATAGGGGTCACAGGGAAAAGCAAAAGAAACTGTTCTGTAAGTTGGGTTTATTCTGGCTCGTTAGTTAAAATACTCCATTTTGAGGTTACCGTCAAATGAACTGTTAATGTTAGATAAGCAAAACAATACTATGACGTAAAGTGATCTTAGCCTTACAATATATACCATGTATGTTATACTTGATATTCTTGTATGTTTGACATGAATTTCATGTTATACATGGTATTTGAGTTAATAAAGTACCAAGTACTGGTTGTACAGCAGTGGTAAACATGTTTTATTAACATAGGTTTTCCTTTCCATCAAATATGATGCTTTGTGAAGGCTTCAAAGTGTTCCTTCTGCAAACATTAAGGACTCTGTTCTTCTCTTAGTCTCCAGGGATTTGTGACTGTTATTTACATTAAACTAATGAGAATTACTAACATAAATACCTGGTGCATCAAGAAGCAACCAGACCCTTGATCCTTAGCACCCTCATCATCCTTTCTGCATAGGCTCAACTTCTTCCTAAGCTGCTGCTTCTCCCAGTCTTAGTGCTGATTTCCTTGTACAAAAATTTTTGTGCTAACTTGGAAGAACCTTCCTTGGTGGGGATGATTGCTTGAGGAAAATCCTTCTCCTTGACTAATGATGCTGTGTTGCTTTCTTTTTGACTGGAGGCAGATGCTATACCAACCTGGCTAAGATCTGGATATCATTTTAAAGTTTTATTTGGATCCTTATTGGCTGGGGAGGGAATTAGAGCCATTTCTGCCCTCTGGATTCGGCTCCAGACTGTTTATTATCAGGGTGAAGATGAAAGGAATGAGAGAAGAATGCAGTGAAGTGAGGACCGCAGGAGAAAGGAGGGGGCAGGGAGTGAGACAGGACAGGATGGGTCTGTGCTCTGATAAAAACAAAATATACAATTAAGAGTTCAAAGCCATTCCTTCCCAAAAGGCAATCAGAAAGAGCAAAATAAGTGAAATCCAAACAACACCATCCTCTCTTGAAACACTAACCCTTGATGTTCTCCCTCCCTCCCTCTCAAAACCCAAGAGCAAACAGCCAGACCTGTGTCCTGGAGCTGTGTCCGTGGAAAGCCTGCCATGGTCTTTCAACATGAGGTGTTCAGCTCATGGTTCCCTCTCTGTGGCAAAGCATGAACCAGAAGAAAGGTGCTTGGTTTGACTCTTTCTGTGCTACCCTAAATTAGCTGCTTCATCTGTGTCTGCACAAGCTATAAATAAAAGCACCTGAAGCAAAAAGACGGGGTTCCGGTGGCTAGTCGTACATGTCTCGCTGTAATGGATCACTGCCGATAACATGTACTAAAAACGTCACGTTTCACACTAAAGCCACACATCAGGTAACTCCTGCACCGGACCATTAAGCAAGGCCACATATATAATCACTAACAGATTATGACTTGAAGTGCTTTTTTTAGGATTGTAGTCAAAATTAAAATGACTCGGTCTCGCCAGATCTTGTAGAGATGTTTGTTTTCCTGTTTGTCCTGATCTCCTGCCTCTTCAGTTGTGCTGCATTCTCTGCTAGTTCTTTCTTCCCACCTCAGTCACCTCGATGAAGCTCTTTCCCTCCCCTTTTGTTCCTGCACTCGACTGTTATAGAGAGCTCTTGTTTTGCAGAACCTGTCAAGCTTTTCTGTTGGTTTTAATGACAGCTGTCACTGCCGTGCTTCTGCCCTTTTGCTAATCCCGACTCGCTCACATTGCAAATTAGATCGGGGGTTTCTCCATAGGATTTTGCCTGGTAAGTAAAAAAGTCTACACAGAATGAGAAGACAAGCTTTTGAGAACTTGCCATACAATAGCTTACCTTGGGAGTTTGCTTTCTGTAGTAGCCATCCTCTTCACTTTCTGCTACGGCCACACATAGGTGCATCTGGCTAGTTCAGAACAGGTCTCAATCCTTTAATAGCAGAACCATCTTTTCTCTGCTGTTTTTAACTATTCTGTTTTTGCCATTACTCTCTACACCTCTATGCTAGCTTCCCTGATGACATCAAATCTGCAAGACTCATCATCCATAAGCCAAAAGAATTAGCTTTGGATGCTAAGGTAAATAAAAATTGTTTCCCATGGTGGTGAATTAGAATACTTTGAGATTGGTGGGATATATTCCAAGAGAATGGGAATTATCCTTGCTGTAAATATAGCATTATCCTTGCTGTAAAAACCAGCTGAGAGATGATGTGATTGAAAGCAGCCCTTGGTCTAGGTGATCCTTCTCTGACAGGGGGATTGGACTAGATGATCTTTCGAGGTCCCTTCCAATCCCTAATGAGTCTACCAATGGCTGAAGATGAGCTAACAATGCAACCTCACAGCACAGAAGGCTGGTCCTGGGCTGCATCAAATAGTGTGGCCAGCAGGTCAAGGGAGGTGATTCTTCTATTTTTTTCTGCTCTGATGAGACTTCATCTGGATACTGTGTCCAGCTCTGGGGACCTCAAAAACAAGAAGGACATTAACCTTTTGGAGCAAGTGCAGAAGAGGACACAGAAGTGATCAAAGGGCTGGAGCACCAGTCCTTTGAGGACAGCAAGCAAGAGTTGAGCCTGCAGAAAAGGCTTCCCTGGGGAGACCTTATTGCAGCCTTTCAGTTAAAAGGAGTCTGCAAGAAAGATGGGAACAGACTTTGTAGCAAGGCCACCTGTGACAGGACAAAAGGTGATGGTTTGAAGCTGGAAGAGGGAAGATTTGTGTTGTATATAAGGAAGAAAATTTTTACAGCGAGAGTGGTGAAACACTGGAACAGGTTGTTCAGAGAAGTGGTAGATGTCCCACATCTGGAAACATTCAATGTCAGGTTGGATGGGGGTCTAGACAACCTGGTCTAGTTGAAGATGTCCCTGCTCATTGCAGAGCGACTTGGACTTTGCAGGTTCCATCCAAGCCAGTGCATTCTATGTTTCTATGATGACAGGAAAATACTTAAGCTAGTCGATAATGCTAGCCAAAAAACCTGAGTTCTGTATAAACAGTCACCTCTGCTGTGTGGCTTTATATTGCAGCCTTCCAGTCTATCCAAAACACTGCTAAAATTTCCTTCACTGAACACGTCTAGCTGATAAGATCAAAGTTATCTTACAGCATTTAAAATGCACTAGAAAAACAGACTGAATTTAGTGGTCTTAGTAAACAAAGTAGGAAACAAAATGCGCAAACCTTGCTAAATTCTTAAAGAACTGACTCCAACTTGGTAAACCTGATTTTATCGAAGCCCCAACAGCCTGCTGGACAAGGCTGTCAATACTGTACAGATCCTCTTTGGCTCACTACCATTTTCCTGTTTCAGACAGATTAACTCAGCAAATAAACTAAGCACACATTAACTGTATTGACTGTCAGGTGAATAACTTATCAATTATATATACCTGAGTTAGATTGCCTTATCAATAAAGACAGCAAGACCTATTAAAATCAGCTTTCGCAAGTAACTGTCTCAATGCTTTCCTCTGGCATTCCCAGGCTCTGTGTTAGAGCTGTGAGCAATTATTGGCTCCAGAATACACTTTATTAGAAAAAGTGCTGTCTTTTAGAGGCACTGAAGTCCCAATTGTTCTGCTGTTCATCCTCCCTCTGCTGAAGTCAGTTTACAGCTTTCTATGATATTAGTGCATTTTGCTGCTGTTTTAATTTCTCAGAAACTAATGTTATATCTCCTCACATCCTGTGACCACATCTTTCTTCTTACTAACTTTCTGAATGAATAGGGAAAATTATTCAAGTGGTGGTTCACTTATGAGCCCATGTGAAGAACTCAACTTTTCTTCTGACTGTATCTAGATTCTTCAACATTTGCATTGAAATATGACCCAGTGTTTCCTAACATATTCTACAAGGACACATAAGGTCAAGGCTTTTAGAAAAGTCATTAAAAATCATCTAGACCTTGAGACACAAATTCTACCATATCCTTAGTCTATTACATGGTTGTGGCCAAGAAGGCCAGAGGCATCCCAGGGTGGATCAGAAGAGAGGTCATTAGCAGATCAAGAGAGGTTCTCCTCACCCTCTACTCTGCCCTGGTAAGACTGCAGCTTCAATATTGTGTCCAGTTCTGGGGCCCTCAGTTCAAGAAAGATGCAGAACTGCTGGAGAGAGTCCAGCACAGAGCCACAAATATGATGAGGAGAGTAGAACATCTCCCTTATGAGGAAAGGCTGAGGGTGCTGGGTCTCTTGAGCTTGGAGAAAAGGAGACTGAGGGGTGACTTCCTTAATGTTGATAAATATGTGAAGAGTGGGTGGCAGGAGGATGGGACCAGGCTCTGCTCAATATCATCTAATGATAGGACAAGGGGCAATGGGTGGTAAGGTGGAACACAGGAGGTTCCACATCAATGTGAGAAGGAACTTCTTCCCAGTGAGGATGAGAGAGCACTGGAAGGGCCTGCCCAGGGGGGTTGTGGAGTCTCCTTCTCTGGGGATATTTAAAACACACCTGGATATGTTCATGCGTGACTTGGTCTAGGTGGTCCTGCTGTGGCAGGGGGGTTGGACTAGATGGTCTTTCGAGGTCCCTTCCAATCCCTAATGTTCTGTGACTCCTCTTATATTGAACATCTTAAGTTGTCACTGTTTGTCTACAGCAAAAGACTGCTGTTCTCTTGACTGTAGCTTTTAACTGACCAGTTTACAAATAAAACTAAACTACACAAAAATGTTTCTCCAGGCTTTGGAGGACTATTAAATGACATTGCCAGCTCCTGGAGGGTAACCAAAACCAATGTTTTACAGTTCAAGTGAGAATTTCTCCCTCTTGAAAATTGCCTGTTGTTTTTATTATTGTAAGAACTGGTCCACTGAACTTAGCACAGCCTCTGAGATCTCAGTGAGAATCCTATGATTAATGAGGTAGCCATTAATGTCAGTAGATTGAACAACTGAAATCTGATTATATTAAAGTGCTTCCCAAACATTAGGGTCACATTAACAGTTTATTGAAACAAGCTGATAAAATTTAAAATGGTCATCTAATTCCCTAGGGTTCCTAATTGTTGCATGATAAATCACTCTGTAGAGAAATCTATTACAATGTTCCAAATGAGAAAATGTAATTTACTCTACTATTAGTGGGGCGTTTGAAGCACGTCAGTTCTTTCATGGGGGAGCTTCACCAAAATAAGACAAAACTCTGCATGTGGAGACCTTTTTTTTTCTTTCCTTTTGCATGAAGATAATGTTTATGCCTTGAGCTGCCAAAATTATGTAGGAAAAATGAGGCATTTTATGGAAACAAATCGTCTAACAGTGATGTGCAAGCCTATTGCTAGAGGTCCAACATTCATCTATGTTTATGGTCTTACTCTACTTACAAGCACATTTTTGCTGAGATGAAAGAGTTTCACGAGTCAGTGGTATCATGTTAAACAGAAAGAATCAGACAAAATTCAGAGATTTCTGTTTTCAGAACCTCTAGATCCCTGCCCAGAGGTCCTACACTGCCTGAAGTATCAGTCTTCTCCTTTTGGTATAAAAAAAGTCTCTCACACCCACCTGTATCCATGCATATTTTTTTCCCCCAATTTATTACTTGTATAATTTTATTACTCTTGTTCTGTGCTTGGGTAGAATTTGAATTCAGATGTTAATATATGTATTTTATTTTGTATGTTTAAGTAGTGTGGTTCTAATATTTAATAGTTTATTAAATACGTTTGGGGGAAGCAAACCATTGCTGTTGTGTTTGGATATTTCCAAATTCAGAGAAAAATAAAAGAGGCATCACAAGTAGAAAATACTGTAACAATGGGCTTCCTAGGGAGGTGGTTGAGTTGCCATCCCTGGATGTGTTTAAAGGTTGCTTAAATGAGGTGTTGAGGGATGTGGTTTAGGGGTGAACTTGTAAGGTAGGGAAGATGGTTGGACTCAATGATCCCAGGCATCTTTTCCAACCAGAGTGATTCCGTGAATCCCAACTGATGTGGACAGGTGGGCAGATATCCCTTCATCTCAAAACTAGACATCAGATACAGAAATGAAACAGAGGCATTCTAGAGACTAAGATCTTTGCCTGTAGGACGGTGGAATAGCGTTGCTGATGGACTGGAGGCCCACTGATAGCTTAAACACTGATCTTTCTTCAGTCACACTGGAGTACCCATGACACATGGTAAGAGACCACTGCTCTATGATGGAGAGGTAGCAAGCAGCTGAGTGATGAGCATCCTGTTTGGTGGTAGCCCCAGTCAAGCAGTCACAGTGACCCATGCCCTTATCTTGCAGCAAAAATGACGCATGAGTTTCGGTCTTGGCTGTGCTGCCTTCATGAGCAGAGTGCTAAAGAAGTGTGAAAAGTAGTGACTGAACGGCGTAAAATGCTGACGTTTGTTCCTGGCATTCTGCCAGTAGGTACCAGGGGATTTTGGAAATGTCTCACTCTCTCCCTCTGACAAAATTCCATGCACACTGCACGCAAGAAGGAAGTTTGTACGTGTTCCACCTTCAGAAAAATGGGTGGAGGGTGTGGAGCTATTAATGGTATTTGCAGTTTGGAGCACCTGGGGATCCCAGCTTCAGAGCAGAGTTCTATGTATGAGCAAAGTCACAGCCATAGGACAAAAAGGCATTCCAGTAAGTGTCAGAGGATGAAAGACAATATGGCAGATGGATGCAAGGAAGTTAAAGGGGACATTAAAACAAGCAGCAGTCTCAGCACTGTTTACTGTAGGCTTCACAGAAAAGAGAATTCTAGGCTGGCTGTGCAAGGAATAATAAGATGCAGCTTTGTAAAAATGTGCTGTTCCCAGAGAAAACACATCTGGAAGAGGAATTACTGCCACTGCCTCTGTTTTAGACAGTGCCTCAGTGGTCAGAATAGTCCCATGGGAAACTCAAGTGCAATTTGCCAGCCTTAGTAGTGTGGAAGCCAGGTTGAAGACAGTACAGAATAGTTTTTTGACTAGGAAAAAACTCTGTTTTTTTTTAAATGCAAGAGACAAGAAAGAAATAGTTTGGTAGTTGAAGAGCAGTCTTTTTTAAGGTAGGAAAAATATTTGGGTTTATAGTGAGAGGAAGGAGCAAGATGAGGTTATACAAAAGCAGAGTAAGAGTGACTTTGAAAGTCACTGTCTTGAGAGGGCTGAGGGAAGTGAGTACCTATCATTAATATTTATTAAAAATGAGTAACACAAGAAACCCTTTGGTTTTAAAAAGTCACTAAACAATTATGAATTTGTTTTCTTTTCCTTGCCACATGCTTCTTGCTTTACCTTCATATAGAAGGCACTAAATCCCGTGCAAAGAGTCACTAAAGATGATGAACATACCAGTCTTTGTAACATGAAAATACCAAACTTTCCTGGGCCCTTTTGAAACCACTGGACTATGTCTGCCTGCTCTTTCTTGCTGAATCCTGACCAGGCTTTGAGTTGGGTCTGACTGCACAAAGTGCAGTTCCTTTTTAACCTCTCATATCTTTCCATGGCTTCATGGGCCTGAGGCATCCTGCTGCCTTGCCCAGTCACCAAGCCCAGGAGTGAAGCTGCCTGAGATTCAGACTGCTAGATTAGATCTGCGTTCTCTTTTCTGGGCTGCGCATCTCTTTGCTGTGATCTCCATTAATTTTTGGCCCTTCTGTTGCTTTGTTCTTTTTGGTTGATGAATCATCTGGCCACATTGCAAAACGGTGAAGAAGAGTCCCAGGAACCAGTAAATTTTGCTGTGCAATAGTTATTAGAATAATAGTTATTAGAATAATTTACTTTGGTTTGGAGTTTTTCTCTGATATGAAAAGATGGGCTGCAAACTTGGAAAAAACACGTGTAGAGATGAGAGGAAGGACTCCACCCAAGAAAGGAGAAAGCAAAGGCAAGTCAAGAGGAGAGAAATCAAGGAATATGAATCAATATGCTTCTGGTTCAAGTTCAGCCATGACTTGAAGTGATTCCAGTGTAGTTCTGATTCAGGTCACATTTATTCTTCAGTTTGGAAAGACCAACATAATTTGAATGAGGTTGGGAAATTAGTAACTGAAAAAACATAAAAAAGAGGTTTTTGACAGGAAGGGTACATGGTAGGGCTTCTGTCAGGAAGAAACCTGCTTTTCTCCTCTCACCCTTCTGCATTGCTTCTGTCTTCTCAAGACTGAAGCATGGGATGGAAGATTTGAGAAAGAAGTAGAACAGCACAACCTGCGAAAATCATCTGGTACCATCACCGTACAAGAATCAGCACTGGGAATAGGGAAGGAAGAAGGGAGAAGGTTCAGTTTGTGTCAATATAGCGACTTGAAAGGTTTCTGTGTGCAAATTTGCCCTATGCAAAGACATGGAGTGACGCAGCCTGCATTCAGACACACCATTACAGCTGAAGTGTCCTTCTTCTGGAAGCAAAGTGGAAGACATACACTGAGACACCATCTAGGTGGTCAGTTTACAGCGTGGCTGCTGGATCTTCCACTAGTTTGTCCTCTGTGCACAGATGACGTGTGCCTGGGACTGGAAACTTGTACAAACCTTGTCACCACTGAAGGCATAATGTGAACTTAAAAGTACTGGACCTATATGGGCTCTCAGAATATCAGAGCTCTGCCTTTCTTCCTTGTGCCACTTTGATTTGTAGTAATGTAAACCCTCTCTTCATGTCCTCTCTTGTCTTTGTAAATCCACGTTGGTCAAAACACAACACCAAGGGACAGAAAGAAATGCAATAAGCAAATACAGTGGTAGAAGTGCTAAACCCACGAGGTTGCTGATAGAAGCAGCAGCATACAGCTCTGCCTGGAAGACAGGTTTGATGATCCAGCCACCACACCCATCATGAGTGACCAGTTCCTGTGCACAGTGGAGTAGGAAGAGGGGTGGAAGGGCTGAGGAGCTGCCCCATCTAGCACAGACTAGAGGTTCATTATGCTAGGTCATCGTGATGGTTACTAAAGAGATCTGCCTCTCAAGCCAGTGGGACACCTCTGGGGTTTGCATTACATTCACTGCATTCCTGGGCCTCGGGAAGAATTGATAAGAAATAAATAAGAGAACAGAGTAATAACAATCTATAAATTAGCAGACAGTTTCCCTGACAGTGACAGATTTCCTAGACTATGCAATGTTAATTCCCTGCACAGCTCTTGGTTTGGGAGGCACAGAATGTATATTGTTTGCATGCTTTCTCTCCTCTTTTTTATTCTCCTGGAGTTGGCTGACTTTGAATCGAAGATCGCAGAGCCACAGTGGCAGTGGATGTGCCCCCACAGAGTTTTCTTAATACACTATTTTACTGGGGAAAGGTTCTTCAGTTGTAACATGTCTATCAATTTTTCTCTAATTATTGTTATTACTGCAGCCTATGAATGATATCTATGGATTTCTGTGGATCTGTGCTAACCATGGATTTCTAGGCTTTGGCATTGGAAGTGTGACTATTGCCTAATGTGCCATTCAGCTCCTCCGAAGCTGCTGAAGGATTCCATGCTGGTTTACAGGCAATGCTTGCACACAACTCATTGTAAATTTGCCCTTTGAGGAGTTGGCAGTAGAATTTTTTGTGATTCCCTTCATGTAAAATTGCCTTCCAGGTTTTGGTAAACCCCAGCTGAAGTCAATAGAACTACTGCAGAGAAGAATTTGGACCTTTGTGTTTTGTTTATGCTGAAAAAGAAAAAAGAAAGAAAATTGCCTTTATGGAGTAAGAAAACACACGTATTATTTGCCTGAAAGCTCTCAGAGGCTTTTTCATAAATATGTGTTGTATTTTTGTTCATGCAAACGTGTATTTGTATTTTTACAAAAAACCTGCTTATTAGCAGCACAGCTAAATAAGTGTTTTGGACGTGCAGTAGGAGTTTCTCAGCTTAAGAATGATTTACCTTATCGGCTGTAATGACTACCAGGATAAACGCATATTTTGCTGTAGCTAGAAATGTGTATTATTAATATTTTTATAATAGTTTACATTTATATAGTGCCTTTCATCACAAATGCCATGTATGTGAATAATCCCATTGAACTGGTGTGAATAGTCCATTGAAACCAATGGGACTATTCACACAAGCAAGACGTTCTCCGTGAATTAGAGCTGTAGAGCCTGGCCCAGATTCTATAGTGTATTTCTTCCCCACAAAATTGAGGCTTGCCATAAATGCTGGTTTGAAATAAATTAATTGAAGAGAAGATGAAATTGCAATTGCTGTTCCTTTCAATATATTTTCAGAAATTCACGTTTATGTGTAAGGGTAGGAGACCAAATAATCTAATCTCCCTCTCTCATTACGACAGTTTAGTGCTGATGTCTCTTGTTAATTGCTCGTCCCAAAACAACTTAATATAAATGAGAGGCTTAACCCTAGAAATTGTTCCATAAGAAGCAGGTTTCAATCATATTAAGAATCTTCATTCAGTGGGTTTATTCATGTGAGTTATCATTCACGTATCAAGATTAAAGTCAAATAAACCATTGATTGGGTTTGGTCGATATTAAATAAATGTTTTACACCAAAAGAGCTACTTGAGGAGTCACTGACAAACTGATTTAGGTGGCAAACACTTTTGAGGGCTACTTTTCGTGTCTTAGAGATGCTTGGGAAGCAAACTCTTTGCAAGATTCAGGATGTGTTACTTTTTCCCAAACCAGCTCTAGCTCAACAATGTACTAGCAGTAAAATTCCACAAGAATAATTTAGTCTTGCCCTGTTCTGCTGAAAGGATTCTTGCTTTGCTACGCACCACGGTGGTTATTCCTTCCTTCTCAGCCCATCCCAGCCTATGCCCATTCAGGAATATGTGGAGCCACGTCAAGGTCTGATCTGAATGAGAACTAATGAAACTACTTTTGGCCAGTTTAGCTCTAGCCCATACTATTTGCCCAGCTGAAATCCAGGACTGTACAAACAGGTATGGAACATTGGGGAGAGTGAGATGCTCCTCTCAGTCTGTAAAATAGTGATCCCACTTTCTACAGCATTAGGGTGAGGCCATCAGTCACAGGGGCCTGAGCTTTGGAAAGGCTGAGCGCTTGATGACAGGTCATTTTCCTTCAGCTAGTAACAGTTACGTGCCTTGGAAAGATATTCCTGGACACAGGTAGCAGTGGTGGCACTCACCAGAAAAAGGCAGTGTAAGGGTTGTGCATGATCTTGAGAGGGTCTTACCCACCTCTCTGTATATAGAACAGTCAGGGTTAAAAGACTATTTAAAAGACTGCTGGTAAAGTGGGAAGATGGGAAAAGTGATGCAGCATGGCCAAGCAACAGTAGTAGCACCTCTGTGGTAACATTTCAGAAGGGTAGGAAGTTGCTGCACAAGAGCAATTGCAGCAGAAGAGAAGAGTGACAGTATGTGACAGAACTATGTGACAGGCATCAAGGTCAGGGAAGAAGGAGGAGCAGGTGTTTAGATGCCGGAGTAAAGATTCCCTTGGAATCTAAAGACCTCACACTGGACCAGATGGATGCCCAAAGGAGTCCGTCACTCCGTAGGAAGCCCTTAGTAAAGCAAGTCCTGGCAGGACCTGTGGACTCATGGAAAGGGGAGCCCACTCTGGAGCAGGTTCACAGGCAGGACTTGTGACACCATTGGAGACCCACGCTGGACCAGTCTGTCCTTGGAGAACTGCACATCACTGAAGAGACCCATATTGGAGCAGTTTGTGAAGAGCTACAGCTTGTGGGAAGGACTCACATTTGAGATTTCCGTGGAGGTCTGTCTTCTGTGGGAGGCAAGAGTGGGAAGGATACCCTCAAGGAGGAAGGAGCAGCAGAGTGTGTGATGAGCTCACTACAACCCCCATTCTCTGTCTCTCTCTGTAACTTAGGGTAGGAGGTAGAGAAAATAGGGAGTAAAGTCTGAAGAAGAGAAGGGTAAGGGGAAAGATTTTTAAGGTTTGGACTTTTATTTCTCATTATCCAACTCCAATTTTATTGGTAATAACTGTTTTGCCCATGACAGTAATTGGTGAGTGATCTCTCCCCGACTGTATCTCGACCCATGAGTTGTTTATTATCCAGCTGAAGCAGGGAGTGATGGACTGGCTCTAGTGGGCACCTGGCATCCAGCCAGAGTCAACCCACCACAACAGCACAATGGCTGAAAGAGTCACTGGGGATGCAGGAGGCCTCCCATCAGATCCCCATGGTGCCTAATTTGGAGCATTGACTCCTTTTTTTTTGACTCTCACACAAAGTGCCTGCACACAGGCTTAGGGAAGGAAGTCTCTTGTTCAGTTGCCTTTACAGTGCGATTCAAAGAAAAGACCTCCCATGGGGACATAGGAGCAGATCTGCCTCAGAGGAGAGCACACCCTGGCTGAGTGGAGATGCTCTTGCGGAGCCCAGGGCTGACTCACTGACTCTGCAACAGTCATAGTGAGACAAAAGTTCGGTACCAGTGATCGAATCACCCAGCAAGACTCTAGTGTCCTGAGCAACACCCCGCGAAGAGGCAGGCAGTGGAATGAGCCTGTGGATGAGGGTTAGCCGGAGTCATCGGTGTGGGTGTGCTGTTCTCCACATTACCCAGGGATTAGGCACGCAGCCGGTCAGGAAGGACAGCCCGTGCTGCCACACTGGCAAGTGTACTTGCAGTTCCTTGGTGTCTAAGGAAGTGTAGGCACCTGGGGAATTAGCTGCTTTTGCAGACCTCAGTTTTTCCTATTGTTTAATAAGTTAACTATTCAAATGGCTCAACGATACCCGAGTCCCTTCACAGATTAGTCCCAAACTGGTACAGAAAGTGCAATTTGTTATTATACATTGCAGTCCATGTATCTTACATCTACAGTGGTCATAGAATCATTAGACATTGGAAAGGACCTCGAAAGATCATCTAGTCCAATCCCCCTGCAACAGCAGGATCACCTAGACCAAGTCCAAGGTGGCTAGATGATGGCAGAGCGGTGGATGTGGTCTATCTCGGCTTGAGTAAGGCATTTGACACAGTCTCTCACACCATCCTCACAGCCAGACTGAGGCAGTGTGGCCTAGATTTTCGGGTAGTGAGGTGGATTGTAAACTGGCTACAGGGCAGAAGTCAGAGAGTAGTGGTCAGTGGGACAGAGTCTGGTTGGAGGCCTGTATCTAGTGGAGTGCCCCAGGGATCGGTGCTGGGACCGGTCCTGTTCAATCTATTCATTGATGACTTGGATGAGGGATTAGGGTGCACTGTCAGCAAGTTTGCTGATGACACAAAGCTGGGTGGTATCGCTGACATTCAGCGAGATCTGGACAGGCTGGAGAGCTGGGCAGGGAGAAATGTAATGAAGTATAACAAGGCTAAGTGTAGAGTCTTGCATCTGGGCATTTAAAGCTTCCTATGCCTTGACCTACAGGTTGAATTCCCCACCTTGGTGAAAGGTCACAGCCAAAGAAGGACTATGAGGTTAAAAATTCACTTTTCATGTCTGTCTCTGCTATATGGGGTATTTTTATTAGTTGTGCATATTGCAGGGCCTTATTCTCTCTCAAAAAAAGCAAAAATCCCCCCCCGGGTGTATAAGAATCTCTGTTTGAAGGTCTCATATGAAAATGCTGCGAGGGATTTATGTTTAAGAAAGCATATTTAATACTTTGTTTTCTTAAGTATTTATTTCAAATACTTCAGATTCGCTACGCTTTTAATACTAATGTCATTCTTAAAATAAATCACAACGTGCACTTCCTGTGATCTTTTCAGAACGCAATAAAACAGATTGTTTTTAATGGCTGCTCCAGCAATGAAAAATATCTGTGTTAGGTGGAAACAACAAATTGATGCCTTTTCAATTCCTTTTAATGGCATGAGGATCTTTGCAGCATGCTGTGAAAAATATTCTCTTAATGATAGGCCTGTGGCACAACTTAAGGAGTCATCAAGAAATAAATGCTCTGCTGTCTGGCTGGCAGCTTGGTGTCCCTTAATTGAAGTATTATAAGATTCTGTGCAGAGTAAAGCCTCCAGGGTTTTGTAGTAAATGGCACGGACACCTCTGATGAGACATGCAGATGAAGATGTGTCAATACAATCTTCAACAATTTGCTGTAATAGCAGAGACTGATTAATTTTATAACCACGGGTGCTTCTATTAGCTAACCGAAGGAATGATTTAGACTTTATTAAGCAACTTATTTCTATCTTTTTTGAGAGACTTCTACAACATAGTTTATCTCCAAGGTCTAGACAGGCACACTTTTTCTAATAAGAATTCTAAATTATGATTTAAGGAGGGATCGTGAAGATGACTCAGTCACATGCAGCTTGGTGGGGGCAAATCTTTGCGAGTTGGCAGATCAACTGTACTGAGGTTGGTATTTCTCAAAACACACAGCGGCTCAATATCCTGTGCAACTGGGATGGCAAGATACATTTTTAATGCACAAAAAGGGAAATTGCAGCAACTGAAACCAAAATATCTTGCTCTGTATTTTGATCATTTCTTCTAAACTATAAAACTCTTTTAATGTTTTATTATAATTGCTTGTGGCCATCTAACACGATTTGGTTACCCATAATCAACCAACACTTTTTGTTTTAGGGATTTCTTCCATGAAATATGAATTACCACATGGGCAATGCATTTCATGATTGCTCTGCATACTGCTGGCTGGGCAATCATGCTGCTCTTTCTCCCAGAAATAAGGAATCCAAAATGACTTTTGTGCATTCTGGACACAGCAGACAGTTAGGGAGATGATCTTTCTTGTCTGGATGGGAAAAACAAGAACTGATTGCTGTCATCATTTCCCTTACCCGACCAGCAGGAAGACTGATGGTCATGCTTTTTCCATTGCAGATGCCAGCATGCCTCCCACTGCAGTGACTGGTTGTCCCACATCATACCCTACTGCTGCCTCCTGACATGGGGCTGCAGCCTTACTGCTGAAGGAGATTGAGTGGAGACCAGCTTTCCTCTTTATGAATATGAAAGTGTCACCAACAATATTGGACTTGTCTTTCTAGTTGCCTATTGTTTTCTTTTCCAGCTAGCCAGCCATCATGAACATGAATACTGAATATGCTGTTCACAAAAGCCAAGTCCACACATCACCAAGTTTAGCCATCGGCGCTTGCAGGCTGTGGGTCAAAGTTTCACTCACACACAAATGGCAAAGAGAGCAGTTACTTTTCATGGCAGAACCAAATGCCTGTCACTGCAGACATGTTTAAAGAAATCTTTCTCCAAAGGTTTGTTGGAGCCAAAGGCAATTTGCCTGTGAAGAAGAGATACGACATCCTTTTGGTGGTCACTTTATCACATGGCTTTGCCCTTTTTTATTTCCCTATGTGTCTAGGCTTCATGTTTTTTCTTCTCCTAACTAGGCTTACTGTCATCCCTAAAGTTTCAGAGCTGCATGTCAGAACTGGAGCAGAACGTGAAGTCTGGCTGCTCTATGTCAGACAGGTACAAGACAGATTTATCTAGACTGCTTCTCTCAGTACTTCTGGCTTGTTTCTCCTGCAAAGAAGAAGAACAGTGCTGCTGATTCAGACAGAACCTGCTCTGTGGCTTACATTTCTCGCTGTGGCAGCTCCATGATATCCTACCTACCAGTTAGTTTTGCCTTCAGGATCTTCATGGGGAGGTGGGATTGAGGCTTCTGAGTGCAAGTACTGTGGCATTTACCAAAGGTCCATCCCCCTGTGCTTGAATTGGGAGCCCAGAGACACTGGAGAGAAGACATGGCTGAGAAATGTCTTGAAAAGTATGTTTATATCTGCGTGTATAGGAGTGTTTGCATTTACACATTAATCTCCAGAAATATTCCTTTTAAAATAAAAAGGAATTATGTATGGCTAAGTCACTTTCCGAATTAAATCACAGGCAATTGCTTCAGTTTATATTTGTAATCCAAGCAGCGCCTGTAGCACCCTGCCCTCTGCATCCTCATGGAGAGACAAGAAGGAGAGCTAAGCTCAGATGGTCCCCCTGGCACAGTATAACCCTGTCCAGTGAGGCTCCCCAAAGCTCGGAATGGTGCTGCACCTAATGCCAATTGAATCACTAAGCACTATTGATTTCAGCTTTCCAGAGAAGCTATTCATACACCCTACAGTGTATAAAAGAGCTTCTATTCTCCTTGAAAATGATTTAATATAAATAACTAAAATAAATGTCAGTGGGAGATCTGTGAACTTATTAAGAAGAGGTAGACTGCTTGATGTGTTGCACACAGGCTGAATGCGTTCGCATGCAGATTTGAACAACACATGTATTTTCCATCCAAGTCTGGCACATCAGCAGAACGGACCTCAGAGTGAGTGCAAGTACACCAGACAAGTTACATAATGTGCATCTGCACAGGGGAGCCCAGGCACACCGTGTCGGTTAATCCTACACCAGGGGCTCCTAAAGGTTGGAGAATGCATGCTCATAAATGTGGGCTGCAACCTCTGGTCACACGGGTGGTCCCCAGAGATCCATTTGCACTCGCCTTGGAAAACTGGTTTTGCGTCTTCGGGGGCGACCAGGGCAGTGTAAGAAATCCTGTCTTGGGGCCGTGCTGCTTGTCACCTGCCTGGGCGTGTTGCTTTCTTCGCTCAATTGATTAGGTTACAAATTTCTAAAACTCTGAGCAGTTTTCCAGTGCATTTATTACCCCTCTGCTCCCTTCTCCATGGACCACGGTTGTAGGAAAGGAAGGACCACCTCAGGAAGAGGACAGCCGCGGCTGTGCCGCACCTGCTCCATGTCCACCTGGGCTGGGATGAAGCAAAGAGCTCCTGCTCTGCAAAGAAGCAGTCCAACGCCTGGAGTTTTCCTCAGCATCTTGCAGTCTTTAAATAGTCTGGACTGTTGATGCTTTCTGGAGGTGAAGCCTAGAAAACACGGTGCTATGCCAGATCCAGACATTTCAAGTTAACTCTGATTCATAATCTGCTGCAGGCACTGAAAACCTCTCTATCGCTTCTGATAGACTCTATCAGGCAGACGCTGAGGCAAACCACTTGCGAAACTCTCCCTGAGTTCACAGACAATACAGGGTTCATGCAGTAGGTACATCTAGCTATTTCTTTAACTTTTCACACAAATACAGCATAAAACCAAATTCCGAAGTGAGCCCATTGCTCTGTTCACTTTAGATAGAATTAAAAAAACAGCTTTTCCCAAAGCTGGACAAGGTTTTTAATGCCCCATGTTCTTAAGGCGCAGAACCATCACAAGAGCTATTTAGTATGTTACATGATTTAATAAAAATAACTTGTCTGGCAATGTCTGAAAGCTTTTGCAGCTGCAGGGGTACTTCTTGAAACTAAATTTGTGTTTACACAGGTGCAGCCATATTTAACAAGATTTTTATACGCAATGCAAACAGCTGCCTGTCTGTTTTCTTTGGCAGAGCTTTTTCCAGCTGAAACAATTCGTATCAAACATGTCTCTCTGTGATACCTATATAAACAATAGACAAAATTCCTGTGAAAGGAAAAGGTTTTCAATAACGTGTCTCTGAGCTAAACTGGAAAGCAGAAGCAGCCCGGTTAGAAAAGCCCGTCCCTTCGTGAAATACTTTACGTTTGAAAATACTGGGGAATGCATCAGGGAAATGTGAAGCGCTCTGCAGGCATAACTCACCGAGTTTTGTCAAGTTACAGTCGAGCTGAAGGATTCTGTGATCACGAAAAGAGCACTGGCAAAGTGGATATTTTCCTTAACAACAGCACTGTGTATACTGAGCTCTATTATTCAACTTTTGCCATGTTTTCAATATAAAGTGAAGTCTTTACCAAAATATTTAGCTATAAGTCAGTTGTCATGTCTTCACTACACTATAAATATATTTTTTTCCATTGTATGAAATTTCAGCTCGTTCAGAAAACTGTAATTTACAGGAGCCTTAGTAACCCTGTGCTTTTCCAGTTCTTTGCAACTCCTCGTGCTTTTGAAAGGCTGCCTGATCACCAGCTTGCTTTCTTTCAGTCAACATTCAGTAGATTAAAAGTCGGTGGATTCTAAATTGCAGTCTGGAGTTTGGATTTCTCCCTGTGTTTAGTCCATACCCAGGGCTAAGCTATAGCTCTTGCTTCATCACCCAATCACCCCTCCCCAGCCAAGAAGGGGGATCAGGGAAAGGGGAGGAGACCCACAGGTTGAAATGGCAACAGATTTAATGAGGCAGCCAAACTAATACCAAAGGCCAATATAAACCATTCAAAGATATACTTGGTCCAGTGGATTTATGGTGGTCATAATAAATTGGAAAGGAGAAGGAACAGGAGCAGGATCATGAGGAGCCAGACTAAGAGCAAGAACCCCTCTCCTCAGCAAATTTCCCCCTTTAAAATGAGCGTGATGTCTGTAGTGTGGTCCATCACACCTGGGACCAGCTCACGTCAGCTGCCCTGAATGCTGGTTCTGTCCCATCAAAACCGAGACAGCTTCATAGACAACTTCCTTGGCCTTCCCCGTTCCCAACCCTAACAGCAACTAAGAAAAAGATTTCTCCATTTTATTCACTTTGGTCTTCTCAGTTCCTTCCATTATTTGTTCATGTACAAAGGTTTTCTGTTTGAGTTTGCAGGAAAAATATGGTAACGTTAGCATTTGCTGCTGTTGACTCAGGTTGTGTTCAGAGGTTGTTGTACACACACACAAACTACAGCTCTAACATTAAATACCAGTCTAATTACTTCAGCTTGATGTGGAATGGTTTTCTGTCCACAGAGGAAGAGCCAACTCTCCAACAACGGTGTCTTCTCATGAATTTCCTTCTTCTTGCAGGGTAACATGTGAACCCACGCGTGTGACATGTTTGATCGGTCCTTTCACTTCTGAGAGTGGAAAAAGTAACAGTGCTTGTGGCATCCTCACTGCGACAGAAACCATGTGTCTACATAAAGATTTTTAATAAATTATATATTTGTGTGACTTCAGCAGAGGATCCAGTGGGCTTTATGCTGCACTTGTGTTTGTGTGGAGCTGACAGAGCCCGTGAGTGCCCAGGATGACAAAAGTGCTCAGGATGTTTGTGAGCATCGCTGTAGCTCTGTGGACAGCCCTTCCACAAAATGCAGTGTTCCAGCACCAAGGGAGCTTGCTGCACCTTCTTCCAGAGGGTGTGCTGGAAGGGTGTTTTCAGTGAGGTGGACTAGCTTTTCTTTCTCTGTGAGTTTGTTCCTCAGTCTAAATAAACTCCAATAAAGGATTTACCAAGTGAATGAGGACTTCACATATCCCTTAAGATCCTAAAATTTAAGACCCAAAGAGCTAGTCAAGTGCTTTTAACTGAACTGAAGTGGCTAAATTACTCACTGACAACCAAAGAGTTGAAAAACCCAGTACATAAGTTTGTGATAACCATCTTTTTCCTAATAAATTAGATAAAAGAGAGTATTATGTTCAAGTGAAATTAAAAACATTAAAAAAAGAGACTGAGAAATTTCAGCATGATAGAGAAAATTTATTTACACATTAACTTGGGACTGTGTTCAAGAGAAATGATCTCACCAGACATTACAGCAGAGCTGAGCCCAGGACAGCTACCAAAAGTGCTGAAAATGGCACTTCTTTATTTCACAAAGTACTAATCCGTGGGTCTTCATACTGCTGGAGGCTCTTAAACAAGTTGCCTAACTGACTGCTGGACCATGGCACCCTTATGAACACAGCATCCCAATATCTCTATCAGATCCTAGCTTGCTTTCCAACCAAATTCCCCATTAAAATGCACTTTTCATCTACAGAGTAAAAAATATTTACAGGAATATGTAGTGACATAAGGTCCATGAAGACCTAAAAAACCTTCTACACAAAAAGTGCTTTAATGAAGCTATTATTACTGTTGTTGGTGGTTCTGTAAGTTCATTGAAGTTACTTTAAATACAGTTTATGTAAACCACTCTTATAAGACTTCTTCCTTTCCTGTACAGAGTTTTATTTTAATGTGCTGTCTTTATGTGATATAGCCCAGGTTTATGTAAGGACCCTAAAAGATGGACTTAAATGCTACAAAAGCCAAATCTTCAGTGTAGGATGTAACTATGAGGAAGCACAAAGAAGCACTTTAAAGGGATGGCCAAGTTCTTGTTTAAGTCATGCAAAGGCTCTGAGCAAATCGTGGGTTTGACATAGATCTGCCTAATGAAGACTTACTACTGCAGACCTCACCTTGAATTCCAGAGCAATCACGATGAAAATAAAGAATAAGGCTTGAGTTTAGCAAGCCTGAAATAACATACAGATACATCAAATCAGGCACTAATATTTAAAACATGAATCCAGGAGCTATCTCAAACCCATCAGATAACAATGTTAAAGATTAATATGAACACAACTATGAAGCTTAACTGCATTCTTTGGTATAAACTGTATCTTGAGTTATGTCTCCAGAACAAAGACCCATACTGCCCTACAGTATGAGATGGATGAGGGGGCCTTGTCCATTTCTTTATCATTAGCTTATAAATCACCCTCCTTCCCTTTCATGCTTTCCTTTCACTTCCTTTCCCTGAAGGTCTGACATTAATTCAGCTTGTGCTGTGTGCAAGTGCCCTGAGAAATGTCATGGGTGGCTGTGCATTAGCACCTAGGCCATACTCGTGGTGGAGATGCCCAGATGGTGCTCCTGGAACACGTAACATCCACTGCAGGTACATGGTTTGTCCTGCTCTGGTGTAGTCAGTAATAGGGTCATTCATTCAGCAACACAAGCAAATATGGTTGCCTTGGTTGCATAATCCTGAAGTTAAGTCACTGAGAATTAATCACACAGAATCACAGACTCACAGAACATCAGGGACTGGAAGGGACCTCCAAAGATCATCTAGTCCAATCCCCCTGCCAGAGCAGGATCACCTAGACCAAGTCACACAGGAACACATCCAGGTGAGTTGTAAGCATTTCCAGAGAGAGAGCTGGTGAAGCAGCAGTGCAAACATGCTATTGCAGATTTTAATCTGAACGTAAACATACATTCAGATTCATTAAACACACACTAAAAGTCTGTTGCCATTACAGTTCTGGCTAAAGTCAGTTATTATACAGATCATAGCAACAAAATGGGACAAGAACTGGCTTCTAGCTTTCAAAGCAAGTGGTGTGTCTCATATCCATATCGTTTTATTTAATTCTTATCTACTTCTGTTCCCCCAAAATAAAGCACAAGTGGGGGTTTTTAATATAAACTATACTGGGGACAGTTCTAGTCCTGTTCCGTTGCCCCCAGCACACCTGCACATTAGCTGTTGACTGGCATCTGGCAAAACTGTACTGGGGACTGCGCTAGCAATAAGTAGTACGGGCGGTCAAGGCCATTTTGCTGTGGCCATAGAATCATAGAGTTATTAGGGATTGGAAGGGACCTGGAACGATCATCTAGTCCAATTCGCCTGCCACAGCAGGATCACGTAGACCAAGTCACCATGCTTAGCTTCCTGGTGCTGTGCTTCACCAACCCAAAGGCATTGTGAAGCCAGTGGAATATGTTATCTTTGCTTGAGCTAAGAACCTAAATAAATTCCAGAATTCTCCCTGCGACTTGGTCTAGATGATCCTGCTGTGGCAGGGGGGTTGGACTAGATGATCTTTTGAGGTCCCTTCCAATCCCTAATGATTCTACGATTCATAGCAAAAGTGCTTAGGTCCCAGCAGACTCTGAAGATGTTTGGCAGTTTTCAGAAGAGTATTGGATCCTATTGCAAAGTCAAGTTAGAAAGAATAAGAATATAAGGGGTTTTTTAAAAATTGAACTGTTCGTAAAGTGGTGTCCAGGAAGATACTGTGGGCTTATGTTTCATTCTTGTCTGTGTTGCAAAATAATGAGGGGCAAAAGAGAACCTGCCCCCTTTTCATTAATCATCTCTGGATCTTTTCAAGGCAAGAATAAAGATTTCTATTCAGCACATGGCAACGTCTCAAGTTCATGTTGGTGATTAACAAAATCTATATCCTTGGACTTGAATGTGAAGCCCTGCAGAGCAAAAAAACCTTTGAAAGTGAGGAAATAGTGTTTGCTAACCAGCACAGTCTCACTGGTCAAGTGCTTTATGGTTGAACAAAGCTCTTGAGAAATCTGCCATCCTTCATTCCTGGAGGTGTTCAAAGCTGTTCTCCAGAGCACAGAATTTATTTCTCTTTGTAATCAGCAGGTGCTGTAGTAAAAGCAAACTTTTTAAGGAGCATTTGACTGTATTTTGTCCTTACTCTGGGTGGAGTCTCATAGTTAGGTGGCCAGCACTCCAGCCTATTGACTTCAGACCACAAGCCAGTAACTGCGGTTATAAACCCCCGTTGCCATCGTCTTTTATGATGGCATATTATTGCACCCCTGGCCTGCCTGTGATCACCATTCCACTTCATTGTTCTGGCCTTTTCTCTTTGAAGCAGATGTTTAAAAGCATTTGAATAAGACATTTGAGTTCATAGACTTCTTGTCATCATCCTGCAAATTTACAGCAGGCAGCAATGTAAACATGTACTTGACAAACTCCAGCAGCTTGTAGACTTCAGAGTTCATCTACTCATTTCAGGCAGGCAGATGTTTCATTTTAATACTCTTCATACTATAGATTAGGATTATTTTCTTTCTTTCTTTTTTTTCCTTGAAAAGGGAACAAACCTGACATGCACTGAATGTCATTTCACACTGCAGGCCAGATGGCAAAAACGCAAAGGCTGCAACTCTGTTTATGTGTGGGGAATAAAGGAATTCTGTTCCTGAAAGACTTTCAGCTCAATCATTTGTTACTTTAAACTAAACACTAGATGATGAATAAAGTAGGACTATCTGAACTTCAGAAAGGTCCTTGAGATTAAGTGCTTAACAATGCAATGCATCTGGAGGAAGAGTATCACATTATTCCAGCTTGCTGTGCTGGAGGGACGTCGGGGCGCGTTCCCTGCAGCGGCAGCCTAAGCGCAGCGGGACAGCTTTCGGCAGGCCCTTGGAAATTTACTGAGATAAAAATCACATTTCCACCCCTTTTTTATTATTATTAGTGGGACATAACACTTGAGCAGTGGATTGGCAGACTGTACTCAAATAGCTTGTTTTGTCACTTTGAAGTGGTAACGCGGTATATTTACTAAGAACAGTGTAAACCACAGAATTGCAGCATATTAGGGACTGGAAGGATCTTTGAAAGATCTTCTCGTCCAATCTCTCCGCCACAGCAGCATTACCTACATCAAGTAACACAGGAACATGTCCAGGTGGGTTTTAAACTTCTCCAGAGAAGGAGACTCCACAACTCTCCTGGACAGCCCCTTCCAGTGCTCTGTCACCCTCACAGGGAAGAAGTTCCATCTCATATTGATGTGAAACCTCCTATGTTGCAGCTCACACCCATTCCCCTTGTCCTATCACTAGATGACACTGGGAAGAGCCTGGCTCCATCCTCCTGACACCCATTCTTCACATATTTAGACATTGATGAGGTCACTCCTCAGTCTCCTTTCTCCAAGCTAAAGAGACTCAGCTCCCTCAGCCTTTCTTCATGAGGGAGGTGCTCTACTCCCTTCATCATCTTTGTGGCTCTGCACTGGACTCCCTTCAGCAGCTCTTCAGCATTGATCCGGTTATGTTCAATTTATGCTCTAAAACTTGGAATAGTTTACCTTCTTCTACCCTTCCAGGTAGGTTTATAATGATTTGCAGATTATAACAGAATTAATCTAAATTTGTGATTCTCCCTGATTTTTAGAAAAAGGCTGAGAAAATTCTGACTGTGCTTTGATTTGTTTATTTGTATAACAAAAGTTTCAGAAGATCTTTCAATTTGAGAATCAAACTGTTTTGCATTGTTTTATCCTCCAGTTCTGCAATATAATTGTACCTTTTGGATGTTGAGATCGAGTTAGCTCATTCTCACAAGTGGCCGTGATATACCATCACTCTTCAAGAAAAGAAGTGATTCTCATGGATCACTGGAGAGTCCAGCGTGCCAGAGAAAGCCAACCCTCAGACAGTGGTGGGAACAGAAAGGAGGCAAACCCAAGTAGATTCAACTCTAAATCTTTGCATTTAGGACAAAGTCTTTCATTTCTTGTTTCTTTATGTTGTATTTAAATTTCTGGTGTTGGTGTTTGTTGATCCGTGTTTAGGTTTTGGGTTCATTTAAAATTGGAATTTTACTTCCCCAGCTAGCTCCAGGAATTTCCAAACAAACATGTGAGCAATGTTTGGACTAAGCAAGAGAAAATGTTTTGTACCTCTGTTTAACTGGAGTTTTTTCTCATGAGCTTCCTTGTGATCATGTCTTCATAGCCTCTGTGTGACACCACACTGTGTCTGAGAGAACCAACTCCTATGTAGCTTTCCTCAAATGAGTTATGTCAGATTTGTAGAGGAAGGAATTAGCTCTGCGAAGAAGGGGAACAACCTTTTGAGATGAAAATTGTCTGGATGAACCCAAGAAAAACTCAAACAGAAGAGCGTTGACCATCCTGTGACCTCGCAAAATTGCTTCCTTCACTCTTGGCTGAACACAGTGATGATATATCGCAGCATGCATGAGAATCTGCCCTCAACTGTTAGTGTATTAGGCACTAGTTAAGACTGAAAGGCAAAGATAGGATGTGCACAGGCTGCATCTTTCCCTGGAACATTTACTGGAGCAGTAAATGCTATCCACATGACTGTTGTCCAGCTTCAAAGTGATCAGGAATGAAAATGAAATAGATAAGAACTCTTAAAATGAATTCTCATCAGTACTTCTGGCTCTTTCTACTCAGTGCAAAGGTACCATCAAAGGAAATTAGAATGAATTATTAGTTAAGTCAGGTAAATAAATGCACTAAAAGGAAATACCATCAGGTGTGTGTTGATGAGATACCAGTTTAGGATATTATCAAATAACACAAAATGTGCCTATTCTGGATGTAGTCCTAAAGGTCATGACCGTAACTAATCACTCCTATAACTTAAGGAAACTCTTCTGTCCAGATATGAATATCTAAGAGATGCAAAGTCATTTTAATGCTGATTACAGTATTAAATATAATTCAGAATACAGTTTAAAAATTTTAATTATAGTGCAGTCCAGGAGCAGATGAAGATTGCAAGCTCTGCCTGAACCTCTTCGGCACCTGACCTGTTTGAATATGCCTCAATCTAACCCGTCTCCACACATTTTTGATTCTTGGCCAAATAGAAAAAAAAGATGAAACCGACTTAGTTAGAGTTTTAGGTACAAATGTACCTTTCATGGGAGCAACTGACCTCACAAAATTTCTGAAATGCACCCTGCTAGAAGTTTCTGAAGAATAAATTATCCCTAAAGTTTTCTTCTATTGCAGGCTATCAAACCCTGATGTAGCCTCTGACATTGTTGTAGCCCCCAGACTGGACCCAAACATGTGTGCTGGCCTAAGTGTGGCTAAAAACGTTTTCGAGTAAATCTACTGTCAGTCTTCTTCCAGTCTGTTACACTAAGTCTATCAAAACTGAAGTGGAGGTATTTTGGTGCATAAAGAGTCCCTTACAGGAACAAATGGTGACTAGGAGTGTCTTATAAAATCTTTCTGTGTAATTAGAAGATGATGGGCAGAAGAGATAATAGGTTGTTTCTCCAATTTTAATGAATTATATCATCATCATCATCATCATTACCAAATGTCTATATTTGCAAAAGAACAGCAGTTCATAAATATAAAATTTGTGCTATTATTAACATGCAGAATGTGCTAGTTTTTAATCAATATAGGAGTCTGGTAATTGTCAGCAAGCTATTCATTAAAATTAAGGAGTAACTAAATAAGGAATAGGAATGCCACTTATTTCTTAACATCCAAAGAGCAGAAATATCCACCTATTATCCTTTCGAGGCGTCTGACACTGTGACAATGGAATAGAAGGTTGTCATGGTATAACAGTCCCCAGCTGCTGGGTGGATGTGAGTCGAAACTGAGGTATTTATCAAAAAAACCAAACACTGGGGGAAGGTGGGAAACATTGATCTTGGGACAACATGCTGTTACATCGGTGGTGTTTCTACTCCAGTGAATGGCTGGTGGGTGTTCCAGCTTTGTCTGGTGGGTGTTGGTGTGACACAGCAGTGTAACTGGCCAGAGGGAGCAGGCACCTTGCAGACAGTGCCCAGTCAGAGGAAAGCTTCTGTGAGGGCTCCGTGAGGAAGCTTTGACACCTCTCTGTCACTCCACCTCAGTCTCAGCCTCGAGGTGGTGGAGTCCAGCCCTGTGCTTATCCAACTGCCAGAGCTGATGTTTGGAACCAAGTTGGATTAGCCAGTGGTGGAGGGTCTAGGGAGTCTGCACATCTGCCTCCCACCCCTGCCCTGGAGACATCCATGGCTGAGAGATTGGCACAGCCTCCCACTTGATGGTGCTGAGTTCAGTGCCTCACACTTGGTGTGGCCCCATGATCACTTCAAGTCTCACAGTCACTTTTGAAAGATTGTGCTCAGGACCGTGAGAGGATTGAGGTGTGAGACAGTCCTAGTCATTCCCTCATTGCATGGATGGAAGGCTGCAACACAACAAGAATGAAGTCTTCTGATGGAGGTCACAAGAGAAGGAGACAATCAAGGAGAAGCAATGGTTTGAGGGGTGAAAAGGAACCATACTTTCAGTAGGCACAGTAACTCTGTGGTGAAGCTAGATAGAGCCAGGCAGAAGCCCATGAGGCTGTGTGAAGACACCCACCCACAGAGTGTACCTGTCCAGCCCATTGGGTGATTAGTGCATGTCTCCACAAAAGCAGCCAAGCAGCCACCAGATCCCATGCAGCACTTAAGGAGAGCTGAGCAAGATCTCAGGTGTGTGAAGGGGTGTCACTGGAAGGGCTCATCATCATGCATATCAAGACATTAGTTCTAGCCTGCAAGCCCCATCTGCACTGGATAGTGCAGATTCAAAAGCAGACCCAGCCTTCCAAAGCAATGGAAGAGAAGGTGGAAAGGGTAGATTTTTTTTTTTTGAGGCAAGTACCAGTCACCTCAGGCCCATAAAGGGCTTTCTGCTCTTTTGGCATTGTGTTATACATCTTCAGCCTCACTTGCTGCCCCCTCCTGTGTAAAATTTACACAAGCATTGAAAGATTGTGGAATACCCAAGGAAATCATTTTTCAGTCGATTGAGTTCTTAATGGAAAAACCTCCCTGAATGTTATCTTACAAATTAGAAGATCCCCTGCTTTCTAAATAGTTCAATTGAAATCAGCTTTTGTATTTATCCTTCAGGTCATTCAGGCTCAAATGTTGTTAGCTCTGAGTCAAAAAGTCAGATTTTTAAAGGGAAAATGTCAAGTCCTTTTAGGCTTCAACTGACCTTTTAAACCAGATTAGGGATTTGAAGCATTACACATGGATTTCTACATTTTATATCACAGTATTTAACAAATGATCAAATACAACTCCCAAGAATACTATTTTTACAAGCTTGACATTTCAGGCCTTGAAGGATGTTGCTGGTCTTTCTTTTACATAAAATCACCCTGGAGAAATTCAGCCTGTTTTCTGCTCTTCCATTTCTCTTTCATGAGAGAGGAAGTTCTGTGCATTTTATTTCATGCTGTTGTTCTCTCCCTGGCATTGCAAGCAGCAAAATATCATGATGAAATCCTTGAGATATGCTCAAAGTGATTGCTGCAATAAATTTGCTCAGTGGGTGTCACGTACGGTTAGAGTACAGCTCAGGCAGTTATAGATGCCAGCAGGGCCCTAGGAATAGCTCCGACCTCGCTTCGTGCCTGGACTGTCAGATAATGCCACTAAAAACACACTCAATCTTCCTCAGAGGAGGTAACAGGAACCCCCATGTGATTCTGAGCACTTCCTTCACGTGAGGAGGACTGAGAAACTGGAGTGGGACTGTGTATGTGTGAGAGGACGCTCACAAGCCGAAGGAACAAGCTCAGTCCAGTGCTCTGGACTTGCAGATACAGTGAGAACAAGTCCCATTGTCAGCCACTGTGGTCTCTAATGGGTCTCTGACTCGCTGACAGTCTCATGTCCCATGAGCTGAGCTGTCACGGTCATTTGGTACTGCTGGGTGATGGTCCTTTTGGACAATTGCACAGAATCACAGATTGGAAGGGACCTTGAAAGATCATCCAGTCCAATCCCCCTGCCACAGCAGGATCCCCTAAATCCTGTCGCCCAGGAACATATCCAGGTGGGTTTTAAACCTCTCCAGGAAAGGAGAATCACAGAATCACTCTGGTTGGAAAAGACCCAATCATCAAGTCCAACAATCTGCTGTACCTTACAAGCTCACCCTTAAACCACATGCCTCAACACCTCATCCAAGAAGATAGAAACAAGGCAAATTTCTTTTTGTGAACTAAGGGAGGGAGATGCTAATTCAGAGGGCTCAGGTCTGCCATGCTGGCTGCTTAGCCCTTCTCCTCTTTTCTGAAGTTAATCCATTAATGCTACTCATGATGCCAGAGTTTGTAGCTGGACCATTCATCTAATCATAGCTGGAGAGAGACCAAGAAATAATTTTATGTGGACCAAGTAGGCATCAGGTGGCAATGAGGTTCAGCTTTAAAAGTCTTTGCAGTAAACCACCCTCTTAAATCTGTAGTGGTCACTTCTGCACTTTTCAATACCAGACTAGGACTAGCAGGTTCTCGGGCAAAGTTTTCCTGCTAATGTGAAAGTAATCTGTCAGGTTAGTATTGTTATGGACTGTAGGCACCAGCTGAAGGCTTTACACATACCCTGATTTTGTTCAAGGTCTTCCCAGTGACTATTCTCTGCACAGAACCAGTGTAGACCTCTGGACACTTGAATACGTTCTGCGTGGTGACCCTAGTACTGTCATTGTAGGATCAGGATGATTCACTTTTCCAAATCCTGCATCTGAAAGGAAAGAGACAAAAAAAGCCATCAGCAGCTTTGTGCATGGGGTACAAAATTATTGCAGTCTGCAGGTACCATATCAGAATTGGTGAGCGCAACTATTTACTGTCCTTCATGTTAGTTTTGGTGGCATTTTTACTGTTTTCTGCTCTTTTTGCTGGTTTAGAAGTTCTAAGTTATTCAAAATGATATTTATGACACAGAAAAAAGCATTTGTTGCTTGTAGCCAGATGCAGAAAGCCATGACGGCACCTAACGATAAAGTTGCCAAAGACATCTGACAGAAGCCATCTTTGTGATGCTAGCCTTTTTCTCCAAGCAGAAATAAGCAGCTATTTTAAAACCTTTGTCAGATTTTATCGCAATCATTTACCTATCACCACGTGTTTGTTTCTTGTAATGGAAAATACCCGCGGTACGGCAAGAAGATGGGGTTAATCTGAAACAAATCAACATGATAGTTTTCCATTACTGGAACTCAAACAGGCCTGTCAGCAAGGGATGGCATGGAATAACAGCACTGCTGCTCTTAGACAAACAGGCATTCTCAGAACAAAGAGCTTGCTGAGAGATTTTTCTTCTTATTTGACAACTCTGTGTCATGAAAATTAGGCTCTTCTGTTAAAGCTCAGGCAAGAACTTCATAAATTATGTTCTTCTTGAAGCTTCCACTTTGCTCAAGTTTATCTCCTTTCTGCCCCAAAAAGGAGGCTTTCATTGCCTTAGTCATTGTTAGAAAAACAGAATTCACAGAATCACAGACTCACATAACATTAGGGATTGGAAGGGACCTCAAAAGATCATCTAGTCCAATCCCCCTGCCAGAGCAGGACCACCTAGACCAAGTCACACAGGAACATATTGAGGTGGCTTTTAAATGTCTCCAGAGACAGAGACTCCACAACCCCCCGGGGAAGCCCAAAAAGCTTGCCAGAGACATTTGCATGCATCATGTGCTCCAGTGCTCATGCAGAGCTCTTGGTTTCTGATACAAAAGTTATATCAACTTAATTTGTATATTTTATAAGACTCATCTTCTGGTCATCTGTTCTTTCTTTGGAAGCAATTATACACAGAGACTTTTTGGACCCTCCTTCTGACTACAAACACTTTCTGTGATGCCCATCAGCTCTGTACATTAACAATTAAATGTTTGTTTGAGCTGCTGTGAAATGCTTGCAAGAAAAAAACTCCTGCAGAAAAAGATGCTGCCCCCATAGCTCCCCCTCGGAGTGCTCCGGACTTCCTTTCTCCGTTAACCAGATGTGGCAAGGAAGCAGCACCACAAAATTGAAATGGCTATTTACCGATGATGAGTTAATGGATATAGCATCACGCTTCATCTCCAATTTGAGGAACAACCTGTGACAACAGAGCTCTGTAGTAGGTGACATAAGCCTGTGAATTTTGCATAGTGTGGAGGGCATCGTGTTTTTAGTGTTACTTGACAGGAACACGTGTGACCGAAAACACTAAGTCTGGGGCAGAGAAGAAAGAACCTAATGGGTTTGGAAATTGTTGTTTGCTTACTTTTAAAAAACCTCATCTCTCGTTTTAGAGAATCTGTCTTCTCTCTTAAGTGTGAAGCAGGAATATTTTCCAGCTCCAAGAAGAGTAGACCCAGCGTGCAATTCTATAAGTATTAATATCTTCACTCAGAAAGCACCTTTCAAGAACTTCAGTTCTGTCAGTATCTGTATCTCCATCGTCTGTAACGTACTTACTATCCCATATTCAGGCCAACCAGCTCTTTTTCCATGGAAACAAAGTGTGTCAGGGAGAAGTCTAGTCTTCAGTCAGTATTTCAGATTAAAAATGAACTACCACTCTGCAGAAACTAATTTCCCACTGGGCACCAAAGGCCACTCCTGTAAAGCCATCGCCTTGGGCATCTTGAACATATGAGTGACTGTCTCTTCAGGTCACCTTTTTAAGCTCCACAGACTGTGGGACAGCAGTATTAGTGATGTGAGATCTCATGTTCCACCTCATTTCTGGCACACAGAGATGGAGATGGGTCAGTCTCTGGCTCTAGACCTGCCTGGGATCCTGTTTCCTGTTATGTGGCAAGCGCACTTCTGTTTAAATGCCACGGGAGAAGCTGAGTGGCTTTGTAGGGCACAGAACTAGGAATGGGTTGCCACTGATGGAGTCATTTCTCCAGTCTGCAGCCTACTCTGTCTTGTGCTGAGGAGCCCCTGGGAAAACAGAAATTAAAAGCTTAGGGTCACATGTGCTCTGCATGTGCAGGACATCTGGTCCTTCCCAGGGGATACACCACCGCATACCGCTGTGTGGCCCACCCAGTGGGGAAGGTTAGGCAACCAGGGTTGGGAGCAGTCACTTTTAATAGCAATTAGGGAAGTAGTTGACTTTCAAGTGCTCAAATCACTTGCCCTTGCAACATAGCTTCAGGCCCTTTCCTCTCACTTTCAATTAATTTTATGTAGCCTTGCTCGCTTTGTGTCCTTGCACCCCCGGAGCAATTCCTCCACCTTTACCTTCTACTCACTGCGGCTGCCACTTGGAGCCACAGCCCCACCAGAGCTTGGACCGGTTTGCTGAAGGCCAAGAGCTGCCGGTGCTGCATTGGCAGCTTCGTTGTGCTTCTGTCTCTGGCTAATTGACTCTCTGAGACCTGATATTCTCCAGGACTTTCTGCACTCAAGGAAACTCAGTGGGACAAACAAGCCCTCAGGGTGAAATGCTTACTCTGATGAAGCTGGCTGCAAGACTCCCTTTGACTTCTGTGAGGACGGAGCTTCACCCTGTAGTTCATGTTGTTGTGATTGCCCTGTGTTGCTGCATGTGGAACGTACAGTATGGTATCGCAGAATCACAGCACATTAGGGACTGGAAGGGACCTCAGAAGATCATCCTGTCCAATGCCCTGCCACAGCAGGATCACCTAGACTGAGTCAAGGAACATAGCCAGACAGGTTTTAAATACCTCCAGAGAAGGAGCCTCCACAACCTCCATGGGCAGNGGAGACTCCACAACCTCCATGGGCAGCTCTTTCCGGTGCTCCATCACCCTCACTGGAAAGAAGTTCCTTCTCATATTTACATGGAACCTCCCATGTTCCAAATTACACCCTTTGCCCCTTGCCTTATCAGTAGATGACATTGAGAAAAGCCTGGTTTCATCCTCCTGACACCCACCCTTCACAGATTTAGAGACATTAATGAGGTCACTCCTCAGTCTCCTTTTCTTCAAGCTCAAGAGACCCAGCTCCCTCAGCTTTTCCTCATAAGAGAGATGTTCCACTTCATCATCCTCATTGCTCTATGCTGGACTGCCTCCACCAGCTCCATGTCCTTCTTGAACTGAGGAGCCCAGTCTCTCTAGGGCAGACTAGAGGGGGAGAAGGACCTCTCTGCATCTGCTAACCAACCCCTTTCTGATCCACCCGGGGATGCTGTTGGCCCTCTTGGCCACAAGAGCACATTGTTGGCTCATGGTCATCCTGCTGTCTGCCATGACCCCCAGGTCCCTCTCTCCTACACTGCTCTCCAACAGGTCAGTCCCCAGTAGTGATGTGCACATAACTGATTCAAGAGGATATTAAAGCAGAAGAGTACATTCAAATGGCATAAGGTTACGGAGAAGACTTGTCTCAACATGACCATCTCCAAGCTTCAGAATGAAACTGGCTCCTTCAAAAACAAGTGTCTGTGAGCCACTAGAAAAAATGCTCCTGAAAAATTATCTGATGCAAAATATACTCACAGTGAGACCACTCTCAAATCATTCAATATCTCGTGTCTACTAAGGGCCTGAAGTTCTCGTACAGATTTGTGATTCTTAGCAGGATGAGATACGTGCTCTGCCGCGGAGAGGAAGGAAGCCAACTCTTCAGCATCCCACAAAGGGCAAGCAGACAGGATAGGATGTTTAGCTTGCTGAACTGTTGTGGAAATGCATGTCAGGTTGTCACAAGTGGTGCGTCGTGGCTAGAGAGTCAACGCTGCAGAGTGGCAGGTGTTTGACAGGAGCCACCGTGTGAAGAGTGTTCTAAGCAAATGTTGTGCCTGGGGTAATGAATAGCATGATTTTTTTACTCTTCTGAGAGTTTCAATGCAACAGGACACCTGGATTTCACAGAGAAGCCTCAAAGTGTTAAAAACAAAGTTCTATTAATTTATGATACAGACTCGGTCTCGTGTGCAGGTGTCATCAGTTCACTGACTCTTGTATCTCACAGAACAAACAGGTTTGTACTCACTATATGCTTCCACAGAGGAATTTTTTTTAACCCCTTGGAAATATCAGTCTGTTTGCACAACCAGGCAGTGCTACCATATATCCCATTTCTTATCCATGCCAAGCGAAGAGGCTGAGCCTAGTTTGGGAGAGTAGAAGAGAAGGAGTCAAGGGGGTTTGACTAGATGGAATTGAAAGGTCCTTTCCAACCCAAATCATTCTACAATTCTAAGAATTTCTGGCACATCTGAGTCCTTTCTCACTCATAGACCTTCCAAGCATTAGAGTGAGGAGCAGGAGTGTGCTCACAGGACTTCACAGAATGTTACAGGTTGGAAGTGACCTCGAAAGGTCATCTAAGTCCAACCCCCACTGCTGGAGCAGGGTAAGCCTACAGTACTGTCTCAAGATATGCTATCCTACATGGGGCTCAAACCAACTGAGCCAGCCAGGTGCCCCAAACCCAGCCAGGTGGCCCCATTCAGTAGAAAGGCCACTGAAAGGCAGGGTTCAGCCTGTGTGTATCAGTACTATGTATTTACCCTTGGCTTCTACATCACAACTACATGCAAGATAACTAAAGCTTTTGACACATTTTCAGTCTTTGGACATTTAAGGTAGAATCATAGAATCATTAAGGTTAGAGAAGTTCAACCAGTAACACTGCCAAGTTCACCACCGATCCATGTGCCGTAGCACCACGTCTACATGTCTTTGAAATAACTCCAAGGATGGTGACTCAGTCAGTTCCCCAAGCAGCCTGTTGTAAAGCTTTACAACCCCTTCTGTGAAGATGCTTTTCCTTGGAGCCAATCTAAACCTTCCTGCCACAACTTGAGGGTGTTTCCTCTCATCCTATCACTTGGTGCTTGGGTAGGTAAGATGATATCTGGCATTTACTTCCCGAGGTAGAGATGCTGATGGTCATTCTGCTCTGTGCTCCAGCTGCACAGGTTTATTCCAGTTCTTATTCACAACAGCAGATTTTGATGTCTTAATGTTCTGTGCATCATCAATTTAATACTAGCAATTCTGCCTACTTCGCATTGTATTTCTAATTGCTCACATGATAGCTGTGAGAATACAAAACAGAACTGAGTGTGCTCTAAATTCTCTTCAGGGAAGAAGAAGGGCTTTTTTTCCATTTCCTTTGTTATTGCTGTAACTATATTGTTTGCTAATGCTCTTTACAACTGAAGTTTAATGCTTCTCCCATCTCCCATCTCTCGATTCTACATTGCAACTTTTCTTCCTTTTAGGAAACTCTGGGAGACAGAATGTCTCTATCAAGAGAATCCCCTGCATAAGGGAATTAAAAAAACAACTTGTAATGAAATATGCTAGCAATTGTATAAAAATACATAGTGTGGCACTTTTGCCTGTGGCAGTATGTGTGCACATGAATGACAGCATTGTGTGAGACAGAGCATTGTGCTGCTCGGTGCCTGTGTGTAAAGCTACACTCATTTTGCATAAATATTTGACTGCTTTCTGGGATGTCTGGGAATTTGTTTTAAAGTAATGTTCCTCTTCTCTTTCTCTGCAACAGCTCCTTGGATTTGTGTGTTTCGACCATGGTTGTCACAATGGGGAAGTGTTTGTGCATAACTTTGGTAAATTTGATCAAATCAGGGAGGGGGAGAAGTGGGAAGAAAATGTTCAGTTTGAAAATCAATAAAACCTTCTCTGTTTTTGCAATGAAAACAAAAGAAGTTTTACTTTTAGGTGGAGAATCTTTTAAATTCCTAATTAATCAGGCTTTGCAATGTTCCACATACCTGACCAGCACCCCCAGGCCCTTTGCCACTGGCCAATTTTCCAACACATCTTTCCCAAGCCTGTGACATTGCATTGGGTTGTTCTGCACCACATGCAGGACCCAGAACTTGGACCTGTTGAAACGTAGGCTTCATAAAATTGATCCAGATCTCTCTGTAGGGTTCTTTACCCTGAAGCAGATCAACACTCCTACCCAGCTTGGTGTTGTCTGCAAATTTACTGAGAATCCTCTCAATCCCCTCATCCACGTTGACAAAGATGAATTTTCGAGGTCCATTCCAATCCCTAATTATTCTGTGATTCCATGATTCCATTATTCTATGATTCTATGATTCTGTGATTAAAGGCCCCAGTACTGAGCCCTGGGGAACACAATATCCCATTCAATCTAATCAGACATGGTGACAAACCACGTCTCCTCTGGCTCTCTTTCCACAAAGGGCTACAAAGTTTGCACTTTGAGGTGCACAGTCTGTCCTTGGGAGATCGATTGTGTGCATGGATTATGAGGCAATGTTACCCTCAGACTGGGACAAAATCCATCACAGTCTGTCCTAACAAGCCATAATATCTGTAGAAGTCAGAGCAGTTCCCACAGGTTTGCTTCTCTTCTGCACAGTTTCCCACCCAAAGGGAAGATTAACATTTCAGTAACGGCCATGGCCATTTCTAAGGTTCACCTGTGTTGAACAGGTTGCATCTCTAAGAGGAGGAACCAGAATGTTGGCATCTCTGTGTAACAACAGTTACCCACGTCGAGTACGGATTGGTTTCACCAGGTAGTCCTGCCCATGAGCAGACCCTGAGATTGTAACAGATGCTGTACAGACAGGTAATAAAAATGTGCATAAGTCTACAAGTCAGACAGACAAAGAGTGGCAGAGGAAACAAAGGTGGAAAGAGATGAAGGCACCTGGTTCAAGGTGATTCATCAGGTCAGTGGTGCAGTTGGGGCAGCCATTTACCTTACACAGTCTCTCCAAACCATTAAAGCATTACGGTGAGAGTGTCCATATGTATTCACTTATATTCCCACTGAATTTTCCTTGGCAGGGGTTCTTCATGTTACTAAATTCTGGCTGCATTTTTGAAAGAGTGATTTAGTTGCTGCTTAATAGATGTGGTTTTTACTGTCACAGAGAAAAGTCACCATTTTCAGACCTTTAAAAAAAAACTTGTGTTCTGGTGAAGGACGTTAAACAGCTGAAAAAACTTACTGCACATGGCCAGTGGAAAAATCAACAGATTACAGAAGTTAAATCACGGCACAATAAAGTGAAATCAGCTCCACTGTGTCCTAGGGATTCATGAGTCCAGTGTTAACCCTATGTGAAGGGCAATGTGATGTGGTATCTCTCTTGCAATAAACATCTATGACCTAGTAAGTCCTCATTCCTACGTTACTACATTGAACAACGCTGAACTGTTCTTCCATTAGTGACCTCATATTCTGTTTGCTTTTGAAAAGCAACTTCATATTTAAAGTTGAAAAAATTAAACTCCTGTGGAAAAAATGAAGGTGGTTAAAAAATGAAGATTGTTTTCAAAGTTTGTAGGCAAAGACATAAATCACAGAGTTACAGAATCCCTCTGGTTGGAAAAGATCCCTAGGATCATCTATGATCTACCCTACCTTACAAGTTCATCCGTAAACCACATCCCTCAACACCTCATCCAAATGATCTTTAAACACATCCAGGGATGGCGACTCAACCAGCTCCCTGGGAAGCCCATTCCAGTGCCTGACCACCCTTTCTGTGAATAACATTTTCCTAATATCAAGTCTAAACCTACCCTGTTTAACTTAAACCCATTCACACTTTTTTTGTCATTAACTGCTTGTGAGAAGAGACCAGCACCAACATCTCCACAATGTCCCTTCAGGTAGTTGTAGAGAGTGATGAGATCTCCTCTCGGTCTCCTCTTTCTCAAACTAAATAGCCTCAGCTACATCAGTCTTTCCTCAGAAAATTTATTCTTTAGACCCTTCACCAGCTTCATTGCCCTCTTCTGCACCTGCTCCAGCACCTCCACATCTGTCTTGTACTGAGGTGCCCAAAACTGAACATGAGGCTCAAGATGTGGCCTCACCAGTGCCAAATACATGGGGACAATAACCTCCCAACTCCTGCTGGCCACACTATTTCTAATACCAGCCAGAATGCCATTGGCCTTCTTGGCCACCTGGACACACTGCTGGCTCATATTCATCTTCCTGTCAGTTAGAACAGGTCCCTCTCTGCCAGAAGGCTCTGCAGTCACACCTCCCCGAGCCTGTAGCGTTGCAGGGGGTTGTTTTGGCCCTAGTGCAGGACCTGGCACTTGGCCTTGTTGAAGCTCCTGCCATTAACATTGGCCCATTGCTCCAGTCTATCCAAGTCTCTCTGAAGAGCCTCCCTACCCTCTGGCAGATGAACATTGTCCTTGAATGTTAATTTTTCTATTAAAAAAAGAAATCTAAATACAGTGTCCACTCTTAGACAGATAGTTCTAGTTTTCCTTGCTTACATGGAATTGCCCGGAGCAGTTTGTCAATAAAACCTTTTTTGTGACAGAAAAGCAGTTTCTGCAAACCCAAAATTTCCACAGGGAAAATTCATTGAGCTTCTTTTCTTTTTTTCTAAGGAAAACAGAATTGAAATATTTATTTCTGAAGCACTCTTTGAAGGGCAGAAACTACCTGCAAGCTGAAAATTCTGCTTTCTTGCAGCATCTGTTGGTCATGCCTGCTGGTGATGTTAGCAACCGGTTGGGTCCTAGGCTCTGACTGCTGACAGGCACAGAAAGGCATCCACCCTCACCCAGCCTGTGTTTCAAACCTCAGCAATCACAACTGTCAGTCTTCTGAGACTCTCTGCAGAGGGGAGACAATTGTATATTCCCTGTTTTGAGATGGAATTGGTAATAGCTGGGACTAGATGATCTTTCGAGGTCCCTCCCAATCTTTAGTGTTCTGTGACTCTGTGAAACGTTTTCATAGAATTATAGAATCATACGATCATTAGGGAGTGAAAGGGACCTCAAAAGATCATCCAGTCCAATCCCCCAACACAGCAGGATCACCTAGACCAAGTCGGACAGGAACACATCCAGGTGGGTCTCAAATGCCTCCAGTGAAGGAGACAATTCCACAGCACTCCCCTATTGATGGGTGAGGCTTCCTGTTACCCTGCTCCAGAAGGTGAAGACCAGTGCAGTCCAGTACCACACAATACTGTCTGCAGTTCATAGCACAGGCACCTCTGAGTTGCAGCCCCAGTATGGTTCCCAATATTAACTATGTTCACTGGTGCAATTTGCTGCAGGGGGAATTCAAAGGTTTTTGGACCCAAGATGTGGATTTGCCCCACATTGATTCTGGCATTTATTATACTGCTCTTCTCACTAGTTGATACCTGTTGTTACTTTTTACTACAAGTAGTGATTGCATGGTGTCCTCTTCATTCTGTTTTGTAGCTCAAGTCATGGCAAGGAAAGTGACAAAATGTACGCAGTAACAGAAAAAACAGGTTTTGATTAGGTTTGAGTGATAAATTGTTGTAAGTAAATAATCTGAATATTCTTAAATTAATACTAGAGCTCAATAGTAGTGAAGTGGAAATAGCACTGCTAGTAAAGGCTTGCAAAGCAAAGGTTAATATCATGTTCTTGTGACCACCAGGTACATTGGCACTCTATTTCTCCCGTCCTGAAAGAAACATGCACTCCTGTTAACAAGACTCCCCCAAACGAGCACACGTGTATTTCTTGAAAGGAGGTTTCACTGAATGTCAAGGAATACAGAATCAATTGGGGTTGGTCTAGATGACCTTTAAAGGTCCCTTCTGACCCAGTGATTCTATGATTCTCGGATCCTCTACAAGGCAACAAAGATGAAACAACCTCTGCTCTTGTTTGCAGAACCCTTATCCAACACCCTAAAATGAGAGAGTGACTTAAAACCAGTGCCTGGGGTTTCACGCTGTTTCTGAAGTAGAGGGTAACAAAAACAGCACAAGAGGTGTTAACGCTGGAGACTGAGCTTGCTGCGGCACGTCTGCCGTGATCCCTATATGCGAGTTATGCCTGTTGCATCCCGTGTGGGAAGAGAAAGTTCATCTAAGGGAAGAAGCCATTTCAAAGAAACGTTGATGTGTGCCGCGCTGCAGCGTCCTGTAACTGTCTGACCTGCCTTGAACATCCTAATAAGTGCCCATGAAATGGAAGTCTTCGTTGCATTTGACCTGACTTTGCCTGTCACAAAGTACAGGTGGTCTACAAAGCTACAACCAGAATTAGGACAAAGAGGAGCGTATAGTAGCATGGATTTTCTTCTGCTAGAAGAGAGCAGGAACTATTGATGAACAATGAGAACATTTGGGTTGGTTAAAACCGAGTTTGTTTCTGAGAAGCATCTTAGACACATGAGCTGTAAGGCAAGACAATGGGAGACAGCTACAACACAGAGCAGGCCAGGGGCTGGTAGCCACACGCTGAGCTGGAATGGGATCCTAGGCTGTGGTCAGTGATGGGGAAGACCTCTGGGGAGACTGGGCAGGGCCAGGCCCAGAGACTTTGATGAATTTAGTCACCGTTATCATTCCATTAATAGTCCATGAATGACACTGGTAATGAAGAAAAGGCTGCAAGGGAACAGCAAGACTTTCAGAAAACCTGGAATCCTCAGTTAGATACCATTTTTTGGAAGACACTGTCTTTTCATAGGCTTCTTCATACTGGTGACATTAACTTCCCACCAAACATAGCAGAACTTTCATGGTAGAGCCTGTGTCAAGGCTTCGCAGGAGGATATTTTGAAATACACAAATAAGTTGCCCCACGGAAATTAAAACAACAAAAAGGAGGTGTTAGTTTTAGAGGAAATCCTGTCTCACTTGAATGGATGCAGATAACCTGGAAAGCAGCAGAACCATCAAGTAGCAGAGGTGAGAGAGTTACAGGAACACTTTCCCAGGGGACACTATTCGCCCTGTGCATGTACAGAAAGCTGCACTCTTTACAGAGAGGTGTAAAACCTCTGTACAACGTGCTCTTTCTACAGCTGTCCTTGAGGAATGTCACAGTGCATCCCTGTTGCTAGACAGATGCTAATGCTGCGTTAGCTGGTGCAGCCAAGCAAACCTGCTCTATCAAAACAAGGCAGCCTTTGTCCGTCATAAGAATCTCCACTGCAACAGAAGAAAAATAGCACCTGAAGGAAAGAATACTAGTCTTAAAATTGATCTTGAGAAAGAGCAGACCTGGGCTCTGAAACTAATTCTAGATAATGAACCTATTTTTCCTGAAGTTGTCCTGTACTGAGATGCAGGTGTGAATTTCCAGAGGACCTGGCAAGGAGGGTGCTCTTTGACATCAACCTCTCTTACAGATCATACCAGATGGTTGGCTGGCAGTTGCACTGTTGCAAGCCCATCCCATGTGCATTCACCCCCAGCCAGATGTACGCATCAAGCCTTGTCTCTTTAGATTCTGTATCTGCCAAGTCGAAATGCAATGAGCTTACTCATGTATGTGGAATGCATCAACCAGCATCACAGCAAGGTGGGCCTCATAGGTCAAAACTGATCTCCAAAGTATTACCTGCCAAAGAGCAAAACTTCGCAGAAGTGTGCTAGGAGCTCCGTAGACTCCAGTTCAGACCAAGGCAGTGGCAGGGTTAAGGACAAAGAACTTCACCTCTTTGAGTATTAGGCAAATCCAGAGCTTACACAGAGCCAGGCCAAGTTTGGACAAGGTACATGGCGCTGGATCTGCTCTGTGTGGAACAACTATGGTTTAAAATACAGGAAAGTCCTGATGGAATCTCAGTGATCCAGAGCACTTCTTCGGTTCCATACTCCTCTTCACTTGCTCTTTTGGCTGGAAACGTGTATGATACGAGGCAGCACTTTATTATGAAGCATTCACTGCCTCTTTTGTGGGCAGCCAGATGAGGTTTTAGGGCCAGCTTTTATCTGCCATAAATCAGGATACAATGCCTGGCAGCGAGGTGTAATAAAGAGCTGGATTTGCTATAGGGTCGATGTATTTAGATGCTCTCTTTGCGTGTACGTGGTATTTCTGCCTGCTGTCCGCAATGAAAACTAAGTGTGACAGTGAAGCATCCATTGCAGTCCCAGCAATCAATACAGTCAGGCTGTGTCCCCCTTTATCCTCAGCAACTGCTGCACGTCTCCTTCCAGTATTTGCTTTTGTGTGAATTTTACACAAAGCTGTCTTTTTCTTTCTGGTTCTGGAACCAGACTCAGAAGTATTTTCCACAGCTAGAAGGCTACTTGTGCCCAGCTTCCTGCTGCATGCATAAGCTGCATGTCCTCACGGCAACTCGTTGCTCTTACTGCAGAGCTTGTCGTTGTTCAAGAAAAGCAAGGCTCTGGACCACGTCGAAGCACTCAGAAAGCCCAGTGACAGCAAAGAATTTGTAGAGAGAGAAGGTGAAGTACAGTTCTGTGCCATCTGTATATCACCGGCTTTTAAATCCAGTCCTCTGAGTAGTTGGGTCTGTGTACACATTGAAAGAGACTAGAGAAAGAATGGGTCTTTGTCTACTTGAAGACTTACTTTGGATTCATGCCACCTGTCAGGCTTGACATAAGGTCAAAAGTGCCGAATGCTGCAAAGATATTAAGGAGAATAAGAATGGGTCTCTCCCTTGTATCTATTGACAGCAGCAGACCTTCTGTGCCAGTCATCCATCAGTGCCAGCGAGACAGTTCAGCTCCCTGCTCTGCCCTGTGTCTGTACTGCCTGTGACCCTGGATTAACATGAATAAACGTGGAAGAGGGCTCCCCATGAGCTTGCTTTAGAATGCCAGGTTTGGTGGTAGGTGACAGATGAACTGAAATGATGCATTCAAGGCAGATCATCCAGGAGAAACAACTGAGGTTGTGTACTGCTAGAAATGGACTGGATGATCTTTTGAGGTCCCTTCCAATCCCTAATGATTCTATGATCTAGCGAGGAATCTCTTGCAATTGCAGCGAGAGTTATTGAAATCGGAATATATTGAATTACCAAATGTTAAGATTTATTTTGGAGACAGAATGGACTTTCAACAAACCTGCCAGCTACTTCTCTGAATTTAGCTTAGCTGGACAAGCCATCCCTAACCTAAAATTAAACATTCACCTCTATTATTATTCTTGGACTAGGGACAATAATTTAAATTAATATCAAGATGCATTTTTAAAAATCATCAATCTGCTGTCTTAACTACATTATTTTCTACCTTCAGGCACTTGTTGTAGTTTTTATGAACATGATTCAAATAAATTGGCTCTTTTTCCTTGGTGGCTTCTTTAATTACTTTGTTATTATCCAAGGAACCGGTTTAATTTAAATGAACACAGTGTTCCTGCTGCTACTACCTAGAGAAAACACAGGCTCAGAACATGCTGTTTTGTAGTTACAGTCTATGCCTCTGCACGCAGATGCCAAAGCTGGCCTGGTCGCACCCATTTACCAGCCTTTATGTGATCCAGAGGGCTCCTACCAGCCCTGAGCACCCTCTTGCGAGCCTTCCCAGATAAAGCGAGTCGAGTTAGGCAATTCGATTAAAAGGACATTTATAGAGAACGTTTACTTCACGCACAGACGGCACGGTGACTTCATCTTACCCCGGGCAGTGTTCCCTTACCAAATCTTTGCATGTTTCTAACTCTAAAAAATCCATGTGACAAATAACGACCCGAAATGAGCGGCGTTTGCCCTGCTGCATCCTTACATTCCTCTTAGAGCAGCACAGATTCTAACCCAGTTCCGCACATACGTGTAAGATTCTTTCTCCCCCTGCTTTTGGTGTCTTTCCAACTCAAGTACATAATAAAACACAGAGGAGGGTGTTTTTGCAAAAAAAAAACACAAGCAAACACTGGTACTTCATAAAATATTTAAAGACCTTGCAAAAACGCAAAACTGTATTTCATTTCCTGAAATAGTTCTAGTTTCAAACTCCATCCATTTCTCTTAAACAAACCCCACATGTGTTTGAGGCAGTTTTAATCTGTGGAAACACTTCAGTGTTGGCTGGCCTGCACGGGGGACCATTAAGTATGAAGCAACAAGTACAGCAGGTCAGGATATTGAGAAGAAGCTGTTGTGTCTCAAAGAGTAAATTGTTCAAATCTGAGCAATTCCAGCTCGATTGTCTTCTTCAGTGATGAAGTATAAGCTGAGACCACATTTTACAACGACTCTGATTTTCCTGTGTGTTTCAACAGTGAGAAATCTACCTGCCCTGTTATGTCTCTTCCTTCTGCAAAGGGCACGTGCACTGGCGGGCTTTAGAGCGACGTTACCGCATGTGGTCATACGGGGCGAAGTTATCACACAAGGTGCTTACTTTTGTTCTTCCTTTATCACTTTCTTGATCCCAAAAGCAGCTCTCAGTGACAGACTGCTTGAGACGCAAGTGCTGGTTTCTGCAGGGAGGAGCACAGTGGCAGGAGGAAGCAGCTCCAAGTCGCCAGCCTCACAGCACAGACACCTTGGCAAGTCGTTTGCAGAGCACATGAAATGCAGCCCCTTGATTTAATGGCATTTCACACCACTCTCCAAACACAGATCAGAAGAGAGCTGGGCGAGCAGCTCGCTGTGCTTGATCTGTGCTGGCTGTAGACAATGACCCTGGTTGGCCCCAATGTATCTCCAACATTTGATCTAATTTCTATTGCTGTTAGTCGATTAATATTGTCATCACCAAGTCAGAGGGAGATGGAAGTACAAGAAAGGGTCTGTGATTACTTTCTTTTTTAATGCAATGTCTGCTGAGGTTTATATTTGCTTAATTAGGGCTTCACTATAAACATTAATGACCCTAAGGCCAACCTGATTTGTTTGAGAAAGGTAATAAATTATCTGCCAGAACAGTTTGATCTCTGTATAGAAATCTTACTCCAGCTGGAGCCTGACTGCAACCCCAAGTTTCCCATCAGTTCATCTCACACATCTTTTACTGCGCCACAATTCCTCTTGCAGCAGCAGCCTCAGACGTGTCAGTAAGAAAAACTGTACAAAGGCTTGTCTCTGCCTTTCAGCTGGATGCTCTGCTGCCCACCGCAGAGCTGCATCCTGAACAATCATCGCTTCTCGCCACTACCAGGAACGTGTATTTCTTGAAAGAAATAATTAGATGCCAACTTCGGATAATAGAGTATTTAAAAATCAATTAGCCTTAATGGGAATACTTCACAAGTTTTCTCATGATTCTGCCATTTGACATGTTGTGTTGAAGTGTGTCTCGCAGACAAGTAATAGCCCAGTATCTCACGGGAAAGTGAAGCCTCCGCTGTGATGTACTAAGAGCGCATTTTACTGCTCCTGCGGTCCATTCATTTCTTGCCATGCCAGCATCAATGAGCCTCCTAGCTGCTGTCAGTGTGTTTAGTGCACATGTCAAGCCAGCACTGTGCTGGCTCTGACATCAAATGGACTGGCAGCAATCAAGATATTACCTCGAGCTGGCAAGAAAGAAAATTACCAGGACCCTATAAGAAGCAATAACTGAATTATTTTCTTTATCGAGCACCCTGAATTTCCTGTAATCTTGTGGCCATAGATTAATTAATCTGCTACAGATGATGGCAGAAGAGTGTCGAGAAGGAACAAATTGTATCTGTTGCTTCATACTCTGCAGAAAAGTCATCCTAAAACTGAGGTTTTCAGAAGGATGTTCTGCTTTCTCATTTCCTGGGGTCTCCGTGGGAGCCAGTCTGGTCCAGCTTTGCTGTAAGTGCCTCCTTGAGCACCCTTTACCCCTAGAAGGCAGATGAGAGACACAGCCCTGCTGACCGTGTGTCCTGAATACAGCTCTGGCTGAATCCCTTCTGACTCACTTGAACATAAGATTTATTTCCTTTCTTGTCTTCCCTAAATCCATTTAAAAACATGCACTTTATTTTGCCACCTCTATGGAAAAGAAAGAAACCAATGAACTTCATAAGTTCCACTTCTTCCTCCTTTATCCCTTTTAGTCCATCCCTAAGAGCCAAGCATATGAGAGGGAGCACAATCAGTCCTGTCCTTTCCTGGCAGGTACCTGAGCACATTTTTCCACAGAACCACCAAAACAAACAGCCTACCAAGTTCTCCAGGGAAGAATTTTGCTTAGTCCTTCCGGTTGATGCTATTCCCACTGATGCAGACAGCATATCCTGCCTCCACCCCACAAAAAGAAGAACATTCAAGTCTAACATTTGAGAAACAGCATGGAGGTGAGATACCTGGGTTTCAGAGCCCACTCTAATGAACATTTTGTTCCTTGTCTCCAGGAGCACAGTGGTGGCAGGGCAGATTGAACCATCCCCATACACTTGTGCCCAGTCCTCTTAGGAAAAGGGAAATCTGGAGTCTAGTGCTTCATACAGAGCACCTCCCTTATGAGGAAAAGCTGAGGGAGCTGGGTCTCCTTAGCTTGGAAAATAGGAGACTGAGGGGTGACCTCATTAATGTCTATAAATATGTGAAAGGTGGGTGTCAGGAGGATGGAGCCAGGCTCTGCTCAGTGTCATCTAATGACAGGGCAAGCTGCAATAGATGTGAGCTGGAACATAGGCAATTCCACGTCAATATGAGAAGGAACTTCTTCATGGTGAAACAAAACACTGGAACGGGTGCCCAGGGGGGTTGTGGAGTCTCCTTCTCTGGAGACGTTTAAAACCCACCTGGATGTGTTCCTGTGGGACTTGGTCTACGTGATCCTGCTCTGGCAGGGGGATTAGACTAGATGATCTTTCAAAGTCCCTTCCAGTTCCCCATGTTCTGTGATTCTGTGCTTCTGTGATGCAGCAGTTGCCCTCCAGTGTCTCGGATTTGTGCCGAAAATGGGTAGAACAGGATAAAGAGCCCGAGCTGCGCTTTGTCCCTGCTATTCTGTGTCTGAAGCACCATTTCCTACTTGAACGCACAAAAACGCAAAGAAACCCTATTCCTGGCCAAACCAACCTGATGTCTGGTGGATAGCTTTTCTTAAATGCTTTTTGTGTCGACCCACTTTGATGTATTTTAAAGACTCCAGAAACCAAACAGCATGGCTGGTCACACAGTGGACGCACACATTTGTCTGTCGTACAGCACAAAGATACCGCGTGAGTAAGGGCATCGTAGCGATTTAACAGAAAATGTTGTGCCAGCTAAGTAAACAAAAACACACATATAAATCAAAAATAGCATAAATCAAATTTTGTCTGTGGGGTGCCCTTTCAAGCATCAGAGCGTGGGAAGAGACTGCTGCGAAACATTAAAAAAATAGCTCTATTTGCATCATTTCAGTGGCTCCAAACAAAACAGCCATCGTTGCACAAGATGAATAAGGGATGCACTTTCCCCTGTCATTTTGCCTGGCACTCTCTGACATCAGCTCAAACTTTAAGCTGCCCTCAGCCAATCCTGTGTCTTTTTTATGTCGCTTTGACCATAAAACAAACAAATAAGAAAAACCCTCCAGATGCAGCTTAAGTGGGTTGTTCAGAGATCTCTCCTTGAAGTTAGTTGCTCAGGCTTTTTAAATGGGTTTCCTTGATCTCATCTATCTCTTCAAGTACCGACACTATGAATCACCTTGAAGATCTTTAGAAAAAAGAAAAAGAAAGAGAAAAAGAACCCAGTGTCTGTTGTACTAAAAATGAAAAATTGAGTTCCTTCTGGCTTCCACTGCCTGAGAGCTGTCATCGCTTTCCTTTTCTTCTTCTGGTTTATAGACCTGAGGAGCAAGCTTTTCCAAGGGTTTGGCTGGCAAACATTTGTATACTAAAGCACCTGCAGGATTAAACAGAACAGCATGTTTATAACTTGTCCTTTGCTCAGCCATCTATTCTTTCACAGATTTGCATCGTTGTGGCGACGCAGGAGCAAGGAGCTCTGAGTACTTGATTCATCTGCCTCTTTTCTCAAGTGCTTATCATCTGAGCATACCAAAAAATATTGTTCTGAGCTGTGCAAGCTGTTAGCTAGGACTCTGAGAAAAGACACAGGGACTGTCGCGTCACAGTCCTCCTGCAATCAGATGGAATGTGGACTATGACAGTACTGTGTCCTCTCGTACCAAAGCAACCTGTAGAAGCAGATAACTCAGTTGGAGTAGATGGACAAGATTCCTTCTTAGCAGCCTCCATCCTGTTGTGGGCTGTTTGATGGATTTATATAGTGCTGCTCTTGCCAGTAAGGGCAGCCTGCAGCAGCAAGGGGACTCCGGTACCCAAGACCAGTCCACTGAATCACAGAATGTTAGAGGTTGGAAGGGACCTCGAAAGATCATCTAAGTCCAACCCCGCTGCTGGAGCAGGGTAAGCCTACAGTACTGTCTCAAGATGTCCTACATGGGGCTCAAACCCATGACCCAGGAATTCAGAGTCCCATGCTCTACCAACTGAGCCAACCAGGAACATGGAGGCAAACTTTGTTCTATTGTGCTTCCATCTGTTTTTACTACAGGCTTAGTAATGATGAAGATTTAAATTTGAGTCATTACCATCTATTACATAAAAAAAGCAAAGTTTGGAATTGGAGGTTGGGGGGTTTATTAAGTTACTATCTTAAAGCAAGGATTTAAACAAAGAAACTGGCCTGATTTTTTTTTTAAGACCCTTCAGATCTGAGAACAGATGTCTTGGTCTTGACTGCCCACTTTTTCACCAGGCAAAGCCAGTGGTGACCCTGTAGGATCCTGAGAGGCTGCATTGTCCCCTGGAGTGCTTTGCTCTAGATTAGGCTCTGGAGGAACTGAAGGAGATCACCTTTTCCCTTCTGATCTTGCCCTGTGTCAGCTCAGAGAAGGAGAGGGCCTGTTTCACCTTCAGTGTGGGATCTGGCATTGAATCAGCTTATGGGGATGGGACTTAGACCAGGACCAGAATAAATTCATTTGAAAGGAGTTTTTGTGCCCAGACAACAGTCCTACAGGCAGGCAAGTGAAACTGTGCATTTATATGCAGTGTGGAGGGTTGGCGAGGCTGCTCTCCGGGCTCCCAAGCACTCTCTTGGTTAGACTTCAACATGACAGACAGCCATCAGGTGCAGACACAGATGGAAGATGTAGGAATTCTTCCTAGAGAAGACTGAAATAGCTCCTGACATTCAGAAAGCTGCACTGGAGATGGACACTTCACAGACATGGGGGTAAAAACCACCTTGGCTCAATGCGAGGGAGTGGAAAACGTGGAAGAAACTCTGTTTCTCTGAGAAAAGATCATAGCATCTCCTGAAAAGAGGCTTCTTCTTCTCCAGGCTGGAAGCCCCAGAGCTGCTTAACCGCATTCCTGTGCCGCCTCGGAGCAGATGACGAGTTGGGAACTCGGTAGCCTTATTTCACATCCGTCCTTGGGGGTCCTTAGCGCTGCTGTCAGAGCACTCAGGTGCTGCTACCTACCAGCTGTGAAGGAACAGCTTCTCTGCTCCTTGGAACACAGGAGCAGGACTTTTCCCCTAAATTACACCCAGATCAGTTATCAGGGTTGAGTTTGTTGAAGTACTGCAGGCTTGAGTGTGTAAAATCGCCCCCGTCTTACTCGGACAGATCTGGTACCGCTCAGTCCGTGCTCCAGCAGCTCTGTTGTGGTGGGATGGCACACACTGCAAACCTCTGGTGACTCGACAGGCAGCATGGCACGTACTAGCAGAAGCAGTCATGGGATCTTACACATAGGATGCTCTTTCATTCAGACAGGCTTCAGCAAATCCTAACTCGGAGCTTCTTGCAAAGTCTCTGCCAGGAAACTGCTGTGTCCAGCTTCAGATGTGCTCAGTCCTGGCCTCGAAAGAAGGAAATGTTTGCTGTAACAGCACTCACTCAGAAGCACTACAAACAAGGGCTCTAATTACAGTGCAGTGGGAATTTAACAGAAGCGGCGTGAAAAGAACTTAGAATGAACAGTATCAGACCAAGGTGCAAGCCAGCAGCAACTGCAATTTTATTCTCTCCCCTAAATTGCCAGTTTCTACACTTATTCCCCCTTGTCCTTCCGAGGAAGATCGTTGAACTGTACCCTGTTCTGAAATGAATGCAACACAATACCTCAACCTGGCCCTCTGCTGCAGGCTTTTTTCCCAACCCCAACCCCAACCCCAATGGACTTGTCAGCAGTTTCTATCATTAGCAACATAATCCCTCCTCTCTCCCGCTCTCTCTTTTTATGTTTTCCCAGGGCTGCACCAACAATGAATAATTTACCAGTGAGGAGAAAGGAAAGTGTCACTTCTAGAGTCTCAAGGCTCATCACTCACAAACCTGTCACATGGTCAAGAGTCATCGGAGCCATTATTTGTGTGAAGAGAAATTAGCACCAACCTGCTGCCGAGTCTCTGTCTCCAGCTACTGTAAATGGTGCTGGATTCTTAGCAGAGCAGACTGCAGGTTCTCTGGGCAAATTGCTTATCTCAGTGAAGTTAAAAAATATAAAAGTCTTCTTACTCACTTCACAGAGAACATCCCGTGTGTTTAGAATCAGAGGAGAGGCACTGTAAAGCCAAAGGCTGTTACCTTTCCCACACTGGAGAAGGGCTACAGGTCTGCTCTCTGCTACTAATAGAGAGTCCTTGAAGGCACAGAAGGGAGTTCTCCAGCAGGATGTCCAAAGGCGTACGTCTGGTCATGAGAAGGAGATGTGGCTCTCCGTGTCACAGAACAATCAAAGATTTGAATATTAGAAAGGAGAGGAAATGCCCTGCACTGAACGGTGAAACATAAGCAAGGCACAAAATAGAACAAAATTGTGCCTCGAGTAAATATTCAGGGCAACAGCGAGCACGGTTGTGCTGAGAGGCTTCCTCCTCTGAAAGAAAGGAAGGGATTGGGCACCACGCTCCGTTTGCTCCAGCAGTCATTTCCATCCATGGATTCAGGGATTTCCAAACTGCCGGCATCAGCAGGATTTTGGAGCATCTCCTGAATGAAATCCACGGAGAAAGCAAAACTGCCATCTACCCGCCTCATCCCCGCAGCAGCAGAAGTGACAGCTGGGGCTCACAAGCAGAAAATCCCACAATCCCTGCTCGAGGCCTCAGTGGATCCCATCAAAGGGCGAGGTTTCCTCTCCACTGAGGACCAGCCCCTACATCTGTTGGAGTCCAAGCAGAGCTCTGAGCAGGAAAAAACCCCACAGCAGCTTCTATCTCTAAAGGTTTCAAATGGTTTTGTCTTATTTCTCTCCTTCCATTTGTTCCAAATAATTTTCCAATCTGAACTGCTAGCGAAATAAACAGGAGTCAGGAGTGAAAAACGTGGCCCTTTGGACCACGAGAGACACTGGCCCAGAACCAGAAGCATGTCATTGCAAGATAAAATTTGGAAGAAGTAACTTCTTTCACTTTGATCAGAAATGCACCCAATTTGTTAAGAAGTCTTGCCTTTTCTCGCTCTGAGAGGATCTACAGGGAGCCGGGTCTCCAGCCTGGCTCCGTGCCCAGCATCCAGGCTTTGGGACTGCCCTCACACCTCTCCTTGGCAGCACAGCTCTGCCAAAACACACTCTGGAGGCCCCCCCAGCTATGGCAGCCAGTGTAATCCCCAAAGTGGGAGGCTACACGAGGAACATAACACAGCCTTGGGCTGTATTACAGTTTGCACCTAAGTTCCTCCAAGGACACTTTGTGTTCTTCCTGTCACAAGTTCAGCTTGACTCAGCCCTTGAAAGCCACTTGAACGTGCAAGGAAACAGTGTTTTTTGTTGAGAAAAAGAATCACAGAACATTAGGGATTGGAAGGGACCTCCAAAGATCATCTAGTCCGATTCCCCTGCCAGAGCAGGATCATCTAGACCAAGTTGCACAGGAACACATCCAGGTGGATTAAAACCCCTCCAGTGAAGGAGGCTCCACAACCCTGCTGGGCAGCCCATTCCAGTGTGTCTTGGAGAAGATACCCCTGTCACAGGAGGACCAGCACAGAATTGTTTTGAGTTTCTGCAGCTGTGTCTGTTCCACCCAACATTTCACTCCTTATAGACACATTGGTTTTGCCTTTAAGAAATAGGTTTAAGACCTTGGCTCTGACCAACTGGAATCAGTCTGTAACATGAAAACTGTAACATATCATATGTGATGATGTCAGCTCATACTGCTCCGCAAGCCTCCCACAGCCTGAGTCAGAGCAGAAGGGTTCAAAGTGAATACTTGATGTCGTTAGCTCAAAGACATACTGCCAACGGGCTAATCTATCAGTAATCCAGCGCGGAGCGAGTTCTCCCGACTTAATGCTGCCCAGTCTATCTCCCAGTGAAAATGAAGCCCTCCCTGTAACTTCGTCAGCTTGACATGATTCTCTTGTACAGTCACAGCTGCAGTTTAGCTGTTTCTTAGCACAAATGTGGCACCCCTGTGCCAGGCAGAAAACCTTTAAATTTGGAAATTAAAAATATATGAAAGCCGCTGGCCATGTTTAACATGTTCATGGCAAGATACCCTCTGTAAGGTGTGCATCCCAAAGCCTTGTTCAGCAAGTGTGGGTGCTCCAAAGTGACTCCAAACCAAATCAGAATATCAATGTTCCTCAAGACAGTAAATGCCTCAGGTCATTTGCTACCTTCTGAAAAGCTCTTAGGTTGATAAACATGATGTCCTGATCATCTGATCTCTCTTGAGATCTCCTGAAGCTTGTGAATGCATTGCTCTCTTGCACCAGCACAAGTCATCAGTGGCAGGATATCAGGCAGAGATCTATCAGTGATTCAATACATAGTCTACTTCTTAGATGGGCTCTTCTCACAAACTTTCGGTGCTTCCTAAGCGGCTGATGTTCATTTCTGTTCATTCAAAACAACTTGTGATAAATTTGTGCTCTGCCTTGGATCTGAGCAGAGAAGTGTCAATAGATGTCTGCAAAAAGAAGCTCCTGCTGTAGGTCCACCACAAAATTTGTTGCATCCCTCACAAGTGGCAAATATTTCTGTGACTTAATGAGCTTCTCTGAAGAAAAAAAACAACTCAGCTTCAACTCAAAGAACCCTCTGACTGATGCAGTCTGCATCATTTCTCTTGTCAAGTCATGCTTGCCTCAGGATGCTGCAGCAAATCGCGGATGCTGTGATGCAGTAGCTGGTTTCACTGCCGGCTGAGCCCATTCCAAATACAGATTTAAACAGTCGCTTTGAAACGTAACCTTTTTTCACAGCTTTCTTTGCTGAGTTGTGTTTTATAACAAGCGATGTCTGTTTTCTCTCACACTTTCCTGTTATTAATTAGTGGGGTCAAAGAGCTCCCCTTAGGAAGGTTTAAAACAACATTTTTCACCTTTGGTTTTAATACCCTCCACCAGTTTGTGTGTCATCTACCGTGCAGCAGTACACCTCCCCCTTGCCTTTGTGATCCTAAATGTCTGTGCCCTGATCCATGGCCGGGCCATGTGGTGGCCACCAGATCACAGCACTCGCTTGGGTATCTCTTTATAAGAGCTCCACAGCATCCATTAAAATGAATTGAATCTCTTGCTCGAGAAAATACAGAATTTCATAAGCAGCACAAAACCCCCACAGCAACCTTATGTCAGAGCCTGCAGCCACATCTGAGGCGGTAGGGACTGCACGCCAAAACCTAACTGCTGGCTAGGGTACGTGCCATGATGGCTAGTGTAACTACACCTTCCGCCACAATAACAGACCCACAGGGCCAGACAACAAGTGAGTTTGTCTTTGTTGGCAGCGAGAATTCGAGTGTTTCTTGGGCTGAAAGCTCCTGTTTCCTTTGAAAGGGAAAAGGGAAGCGTTCCTGTTGCTCCATCACTCCCCACCAAAATAGGGGTGGATGAAACTCGGCAAGTTCTGTCAGCTGAGGTTAGCCCCGTAACACAGATCTCTTCGTTTGTCTGAGCTATTATTTTACTGTAGCTGTAATGGGAAATTCTCTGTGAGCTTCTGGACTGGCAGGAGATCAACATCTCTCCCCCACTGACAAACTGAAGACCTAAACCATAAGTTAAGGAACCAGGTACCAAATTCTGTTAAAATATCTCACATGATCTTTCTTATTCAGGTGAAAACTATTTGTAATCAAGTAAAAGTGTATGAGGGTGCCAGCTCTTCAAAGTGGTGTCAGAGACAATATTAAGCAAGTGATGTTAAAGCAAGAGCAACCTTCTAGCAGTTGTGAACTTTGGGTTTAACAGGCTAAGAAAATGCTAGTAAGGAAAACAGATATTGTTAGCTTAGCTAAAATCAGGATATTAGACTAATTGCAAATCAAAATGAAGTTGGCCATCTGAACAAGATTCACAGAATAAACCAGAGAACACAAAAATTCATTCTTTCCCCAGGTAAGATAATATATCTGACTGTTTTACATTCTTTCATAGCAGAGTGAGAGAGGTTCTCCTCCCACTCTGTTCAGCCCTGGTGAGACTGCATCTGGAATATTGTGTCCAGATCTGGGCCCTTCAACTCAAGAAGGACACAGAACTGCTGGAGAAAGTCCAGTGCAGAGCCATGAAGATGATGAAGGGAGTAGAGCATCTCCCTGATGACAAAAGGCTGAGGGAGCTGGGTCTCTTGAGCTTGGAGAAATGTATTAATGTCTATAAATATCTCCATGGTTCTGTTCCCACTGGTCACATAAGATATTAGGTCATTAAAATGGTGACACTCACAGGAACATCAAGAACTGCTGGAGAAAGTCCAGCGCAGACCCACGAAGATGATGAAGGGAGTAGAACACCTCCTTTATGAGGAAAGACTGAGAAAGCTGGGTCTCTTTAGCTTGGAGAAAAGGAGACTGAGAGGTGACCACATTAATGTTTATAAATATGTGAAGGGTGGGTGTCAGGAGGATGGAGCCAGGCTCTTCTCAGTGGCATCCAATGATGGACAAGGGGCAATGGGTGTAAGCTGGGACATAGGAGGTTCCACATCAATATGAGATGAAACTTCTTCACAGTGAGGGTGATGGAGCACTGGAAGGGGCTGCCCAGGGAGCTTGTGTAGTCTCCTTTTCTGGAGACATTTAAAACCCACCTGGATATGTTCCTGTGTGACCTGGCTGAGGTGGTCCTGCTGTGGCAGAGGGTTTGGGCTAGATGATCTTTTGAGGTCCCTTGCAATCCCTAATGTTCTGAGATTCTGTGAAGACTTCATGGTTTTAAGGCTCATGATCTAACACATGACACAGTGTTGTGCTAGAAATTACTGAGTGTTCTTCTGCTCAAGGGAACAGAAGATGAATTTTTAAACATTAAATGATATTTCTTTATGAATTTTATGTAACATTCCTAATGCAAGGTTAAGCAAAAGTCAAGGCGCCCTGCCCTTCACATCCCGTAGTCTTTGGTTTGTGACACAGTTTTGAGATCACATAGCAACCAAAATGGTTGAAAAGCAAGACAAGGAATGTGCTGGTCTAAGTACCAATTTGTGTGCCCTGTCTTAGACTCATAACTTGTTCTTGTGTGGCAGGTGTTGATGGCGGTTTTACTCTGTGCTGAAACAAAATATTTGATGGTATTTATACAACAAGCAGACGATTTCCTCCATCAAATATATTTTGATATTCTAGGAACGAAAGTAACTGAGACACTGCCAGTGGCGCAGTGTTTGCGCAGTGCTTGTACTCCCATTTGCATCCTGTGGTGCCTCCCCCAACACATCTGGACAGGTCCTGTGGGAGAACATGACAGACTCTGCTCTGAACAGAAGGCTGCAATTTGATTTTAGCACTGGTCCTCTGTGAGCATCCTCTTGCCTCACTTTTGCCTGTGAGTGAAACTCTTGCCCTTAAAGGCAGCACATTTTTCCACAGCCAAGGTTTTCTCTTTAAATGGGGCTCTCTTGACACAACAGAGAGCGCATCAAACCAGAAAGCTGTTCCCCTTCCCCAACATGTGAGTAGGGGCTAAGGGGCCATGTCTTCCAATTTCAATCTAGATGTTTCTCCTGCATGACTTTGCATGAACTCATGTTCCTTTCCCAGGTGGGTTTGTGGGGCCAATCCAGTGGCACACAGCTGGAGGCTCTGCAGTCCATGTTAAACCTCATAACGCAAATTGCACACACCGTGTTCATTCTTCTTAAGGTTAGCAACAGCCTACTTTCTCCCTTTTTACCTTTGCTGCATAAGTCCACACCTTACCTCAAAGGAAGAACTTGAACATGTCTCATCTGTTACAATCACCGGACAGTCACTCCAGCTCAACTCACTTTGCTTTCTCTGTCCCATGTTCAATTACTGCTCTAACTTCTAAGCCTGCCTTCAGGGTAGGTTTACACTTGATATCAGGAAGAATTTTTTCACAGAAAGGGTGGTCAGGCACTGGAATGGGCTTCCCAGGGAGGTGATTGAGTCTCCATCCCTGGATGTGTTTAAAGATCGTTTGGATGAGGTGTTGAGGGCTATGGTTTAGGGGTGAACTTGTAAGGTAGGGTGGATGGTTGGACTTGATGATCCCAGGGCTCTTTTCCAACCAGTGTCATTCTGTGATTCACCAGTTTACCTGGGGATAAGCAAAGGATTGCCCTACTTTGATCTTTTCCCGAACAGTGGTAATGACTGAAAACTTGTCAGGACATGAAAAATTTGCAATTTTCAGTTTATCTCGGTGATAACATTTACCTTCCTTTTTTCCTTCCTGCAGTTTAGAGATCCCAGTTTCCTTCCTGACGAGCCCATTAGCATCCAATATTTTATCTGCCTACTGTGAGTTTAGAGCAGTCCTGTAACCTCCCAGTCTCCCTCTCACCAAGGAATTTAGATCTCTTGAATCTTGCAAGCAGAAAGCACTTTCCCTCTGGTTTGGGAAGTATGTGCATACATATCCACGTTACGTGCCTACATATCTACACACACACATACCAATGTATTTAACTGCTGTTTGAATCTTTCAGCACCTTTTTGAAACGTAGACACACGTCCATCACAAGCCTGTGCTGTAGCTACTTCCTACTTCGAGATTCAGTGATTCTATTAGCTGTTTTGAAACAGCTTGCGGCTCACTTCGAACTGTTTATCCCCAAGACCACTACAATTTTTGAAGGCATCACTTGCCAGATCCACTGCTGTCACAGTCTGCCACCATCCTTACTCCCTGTACATCTCTCTCCGTTTGTCTGTATTGAAATGTGTTTCCTTTGGCTCGATGAGTTGGCCAGGCTGCACGTGTCACTCTGTCTGTCTTGCTCTTGTTAGCATTTCTTTTTCTGTCTTCTTTTTCATTATCTGGAAAGATTGTCAGCAGTCACTTCCCGAGAATAAATTCAGTTCTGATCTCCAAATAAATATACCTACAGATTAGAAGCAATTGTATGTATTTTTGCATTTAGACTCTAGACCCTAGACTCATAGACTCATAGAATCATGAGGGATTGGAAGTGACCTCGAAAGATCGTCTAGTCCAATCCCCCTGCCACAGCAGGGTCACCTAGACCAGCGAAGGAGACTCCACAATCCCCTCCCGGCAGCCCATTTCAGCGCTTTTGTTACAAATCTCTCATCAGATTTTACATTCTGGGTTGTTGACACAAATCCTAAAATGACATCAGCCACTTAAAAGCCATTCCTCAGTGTCCTCAGCCTTGCTAAACAGAAATTATTCCTGCCTTTGGCTCTCTGTAGACTTCAGAATTCACAGCCTATAGTATTCTTTCCTTTTCTACCTATTAAATATAGAGATTTTAAAAAATTGTTTAATTCGTGTTTTTCTTTCATCAGAGCCAGATGGACTTTATGCAAAACTGTCATATTTCTTCACAGGAAATTGGTAAACTTTCTGGTCCTTTGACAAGCTCCTCTGAAAAAATGCTCAGTTTTCATATTGATCTTTCTCCGCAGTCAGTTCCACATGATGTTATCTTTGACTTTGGGAAATCAGGCTTTTTGAAGTGTCAGTTATTTTACTGGTTAAAGTTGTTGCGCATTCTAGTGCGTTAAAGCCTTCCGGGGAGGTGAAATCTGGTACTTCAGTGGCCCCTGGTTGCGGTCCAGCAATTCATCTTCTTCACACAGATATTCAGAACTGAGTGCCCCCATTGGCTAAAACCCCTGGATGTGCCTTTGTGCGAGCTGAACACGGAGGTGTTTAAAAACCTAGTTGTGAAACTGGGGTGTGTGATGGACCGCAGACACCACCTGCTCTGAGCTTTGCCAGTTAAATCATTGTTTGATGCAAGCTCCTGTGGTTCCAAGCCAAGGCAGCTGGACCCCCCCCCAGAAATCAGCCAGAGACTTCTGGCAACACTGACATTTTGTGAGCAAAACTCTTTTACATTGTCGTAGAATCACAGACTGGTTTGGGTTGGAAGAGGCCTCAGAGATCATCTAGTTGCAACCTCTGTGCCATGGGCAGCGGCACCTCTCACCAGACCAGGTTGCCCACTGCCCCACCCAACCTGGCCTTGAACACTTCCAGGGAGAGAGCATCCTCAGTTTCTCTGGGAAACCTGTTCCAGGGCCTCAGAACCCTCACACTGAGGAATTTCTTCCTAAGACCTAACATTCTCCAGGTACCTGACTTTCCACTACTTGGCCATTTGTAAGGAGGGATTTTAGCATCATTTCCAAGCCACTCAGCCCATAGACTTCACTAAAGACAATTGGGTGCAGTTTTGTCTCACCCATCAGCATCTGATTATTCTTCTTACAAGACTCCCTGACATTGGCCTCTGAACAACCAAGAAAGTCCTGTCTTCGTCTGTTGTAGCACACAAGTTCAGGCTGTTCACCACAGATTGAGTTAGACCTCACAGCACTCACCTCCCTTTGAGTCACTGCCTTAACTCAGCATTGCTCGCTGCAACAATTTCCATGGCAGACAAGGGACGATCCACAAGTCCCCAAAGCCCAAGACCTGACTTTTTGGGTCAAATTTTAATGAGATGCAGCTGGACATCGATACAAAAAGCCAAGACCTCTGGCTCCATGCTACCTACCCTTCCACAGGTCATCCCTGGCTGCCATTCAAGCAGGCTTATCTCCCGTGACTGGTGCCTTTCTGCATGACCTCTCATCTTTCCATTAAGGACCACTATCACCAGATTGAGCTTCCCAGATGACCACAACTACTCAAGCCACTGCAGACTGACCACCCTCCTACCTCAGCTGAGAAGCTGAACCAGAGCCAGAGCCTCACAAACTGTGCAGAGGTCTGTGCCAGCAGCTTGGCTTTAGCCACAGCAAAAAGCAGGTCCCTTCCTTCAGGCCATGCAGGTGCCACAACTGAAAGGGTCTTTAGCACACTGAGGAGAATTTTAGTGATCCCATTCAGCCCTTTGGGATGAGCAGACATCAACTGGATGCAAACCTTTAAACTCTCTGAATAACAATGTCCTTTTGGATGCAGTTTTACTTACACGGGTAGTTCTAGTATCTGGAACAAGTGACTCTCTAACTGTCCAAGGACTTTTTACAGGACAAACTGAGACTGGATTTCTGATGTAATAAACAAAAAATGCAAACATTTCAGGCCTTTATTTTAAACATCATAAAAGAAGAAAGGGCAACTGGCCCATTCCCTCACCTCTTGCAGATCTCCTTTAAGAAAACATGGCTTAGTCAGGCAACTGAACAAACACACCATTAATATTATTTTTCTTAGAGCAGAACCTGCAAAGAAAGTGAGCAGGAGAGCTTCAGCTTATCCCATGCAGCTGGCAGAAGATGCTTAAAACCCGCCTGGACATGTTCCTGTGTGACTTGGTCTAGGTGATCCTGCTCTGGCAAGGGGATTGGACTAGAAGGTCTTTTGAGGCCCCTTCCAATCCCTCATGTTCTGTGATTCTGTGACAAACATGCTCATCAAAATGATCCCTTGGTTTTCTCCCACCCTCTGTCCTAACTGCAAGGCAGCCCTGCTACCTCCTGTACACGTTTCTGGGGCTATACCAGGCACCTGCTCACTGTCAGGCTGCGAGGACAACGGGTGGCTTTCACCTCAGAAACTAATGCATGCAGCATGCGCAGATGTATTCCATATGTACTAGAAGTACATTGCAGCGGCATGGAAGTAAGGTCTAATATAACCAAAGTTTTCAAAAGCTAAGAGGCTGTGAGGGTTTTTTTCCCCACACAAGAGCATATGATGGTTTTATATGTCAAGATTTTTATCAAAAAGCAGTTTTAGAAAATATTTTATTTCTGAAACTAGGACAATGTTTGAAAGCGCTCCTCATTTATTTAGCTCAGCTGAGAGCAGTGTGAAGCCGTTGTAGAGATGTCCCAGTGATGCCCATGCTGTTCTATCCCTGTTTTGATGAACATTACTTTATCTCCCACATCTCCAATCCTATGCTGTCACTCTGTTCCTCCAGAATACCTGCATTTGTGGGCTAAGAATAGGATCCCTATTCAGCTGTCACAAAAACAAAGAACATCTGGGCTTATACGTCCTTGCTACCTTCTGGCAAATGTTGTTCCCACACATGCCTGTTTCACACTTTTGTCTTCCCAGCCTGCTGGGGTGGTTCTGGGAGCTTTTCACTGTCTTGCTCAGGGGAAACAGGGACAGCGTGTTTGTCCACAGGCACCAGGAGATGATGTGTAGTGAGTGATGAGCAGACCAGCTTTCCCGAGGAGTGTGGTTCAGATTCATCCCTGCTATAACTCTGCTGACTCTAATGGCTTTTTACCAGGGATGAATTTGGCCCCATGTTGCTAGATGTGTGCATATTAGAAACAGAGTCATTTGCTACAAGGGAAACAGTCAACATCTTATTTGCATCCATGCATATCAACAATGCAATTAGGGCAAACTTCTTTGAGAATTGGATTCAGATGGTAATTAAAGAATTGTGTTATGAATTTTAATTTGGCATTAGTGAAGTAAATTATTCTGTATTGCTCTGTTCTCACAGTTTGGGTAGAATACATTATGCTTTGCTTACTGAGACCTTTGAATTAAAAAGAAAAAAAAAAAAGAGCCTAGTCTCCGTGTCCTTAGAATCTAATTGTGTGGAAGAAAATGATTAACATAAAACATTTGCCACTGATTCAAAGTCAAACAGCAGCAAACATAATTCCTTTGATTCCCTCCCACAATTTGGGGGCTAAGCTGGAAAGGCTGGGGAGGAAACTCTTCTAAGCAGCAATAATTTGTCAGATCTAATAGAAAAAAAAAAGAAAGTACATAAAACAGCTACTTTGAAAAGACAGGTGAGACAGACACAGTGGACACCATTTTAAAAATCATGGGCTCATACAATCATTGGGGATTGAAAGGGACCTCAAAAGATCATCCAGTCCAATCCCCCTGCCAGAGCAGGATCACCTAGACCAAGTCGCACAGGAACACATCCGGGTGGGTTTAAAAAATAATCAGTGCCGACATCTGTATCACTGGTAACGACATATATCCAGCAGATATGACCTTAGAAATTCTGGGTGAGCTCGCAAAATCATACTGGACCCCTGACAGACACGTAAGAGCACATCCACATTTGTGCATGCATTAAGAGATATGTTTATGCTTGTGCATTGTTAAAGGAAGACTAGTATAGACAAGGACAATGACAATTCTGGCAGAATTAATTGTTGAGTGAAAGAAGTCTACATACACACAAGCAGAAAGACACGAATGTTTGCTTTAGTAGTTGTCAGAGCTGTGTTTAATGGAGCCACCGCAAGTGAACCTCCCCGTGTAAGATGTATTTACAGTAAAAGATAACTTGGACTCAGAATTTGCCCTCCAAGTACACAAGACACAAGGCACAGCATGGGAGGGAGAGGATGTTATTCCTCTCAAATTACATTGCACTGATGATCCATTCTTCAACAGTGTTCCCCTTTGATCCTGGCCCCCAGATTCCTGCATTACCAGAAGCCAGGCAACCCCACGGGTTGGCCCAGCTAAGAGGTCTAGAAAAGGTAACAGGAAGAAAGCCACATTGTTCAACCCTTACCTGCAGAAAACGAGTGAACAGTCAAACCCTTTCTAGGCACTGTGAGACCTAACTCCTATTCCCAGCCACAGTGCTGTTCTATAGCAAGATGTCTCAAAGCGGGAAGAACCCGTGTCCTTCCTGACAGATATTTTCCTAAACTGCTCCTGAGGACTTCTGGTGGTAATCATTTGTCATAGGTTGATCCTGTTGATCAGGTCAGATACTACATTACTCAAGTAATTTAGCTAATGTGCTAATGGGCTGAAACAAAACCAGACAAGGAGGGTTCAAAACCACTGACAAAGTCATAGGCCAAACCAGGCTGGCTCAATTTGGGGGAAAAGCAACACTACATATTTAATACGCACAACATAAAAACCCCAGTATAAAGATATACAGAGACTAATCACATGCTCTTACATAACTGGGCTGAGCTGCTGCCTCCATCCACTCAGCAGAAAGAATCCTCCAGCAATTCTTTCCCTTGTGAAAGCCTAACATCCATCTTTCAGCCCACATATCCATTGCCCAGTGCAACAGCTCCTTTAAGGGCCAGTTCCCTGTTCTATGTGCTTCCAAGCCAGTCCTCTAGTCCAGTGCTGATTCCCACAGGCCACAGACAGGGGGACTCTATTTCAGCCAGCAATGGATTGCAAGTGAATCCTTTCCTCCACTGGTCTCTGAGGTTCCAAACTCCCACTCTCTCTCGGTTCAGCATGTTTCAAAGTGCAGGATGGCTGCCATGCCCACCTCCAGCAACATATGCCTCTTCTCTGAACAAAGACCAGTGAAGACTGAGACCAAACGAGAAGCAGGACACTCCAAACTAGTCACACTGGGTTTTTTCTTTCTGCACTTTAAAAAAAAAAAGCCTGTTCACGGAGGTACTTATTCAGCTTGGAATTCCAAGCTGCTTATCACCAGTTGCTGTAGTAACTCCCCAATCCCTCATACTAAGAGCCGCCAAATTCAAACAACAACATCATGCAACATCATTTCTCTAGGCAGCTCATCCTAATATTTCACTACCTTACTGTTAACATTGTTCCTTCCTCATGTAACAGGCATCTTGCATCAATTTAATTCTATCGGACCTTACTCTTTGACAAGTAAGAAAAGCCTTCCAGTCTGTTTCAAGTCAGTGAAGCCATGCCAATTTCTACCAGCTAAAGGCATAAAAATAAAAGTGTTTGACCGTTCCATTACATGGAAGGAGAGCAAGTAATTTTGTAGTTTAGATTTCTTAATTTAAAAAATTAGCAGCTAAAATTCCAGGGCATCAGGCTGGCGTATAAAGAGCAATACTTCCCGTATTTCTCATATGGGTGGCTGAACAGCCGAATCCTTCACAATTATTTCACAATAATTTCTCCATTATTTCCACTGTAGATTAAAATGATTAAGACGTGAATAATCCTTGAATGAGGCCCTGACCTCATGTTTGTACAAATATCAATTCATTCAGCTGAAGTCTATGGAGCTATAGAGAAGTACCACCAATGTAAGAAAGAATCCAGCGCAGGATATGTCGGCACATCCCTAGACCCATGGTATTGCCCAGCATCAGCACCGCACTGGAAGGCTCCCTGTGCTTCCCAGTGTCCTGACAGAGCGATTCATAAGTGCTGCTGGAGCAGTTGGATGTGTGCTGCTTAAGAGGACAGATGGTAACTCCATTTAAAATAATCTATCCTAAGGTACCCTTCCAGTATTTGTGCCTTTGAGGGAAGTTTACTTACAGATGTTAGCCAGAGGACATGCTAAGCTTATTCAGCAGATGTCTTTAGGGAAGGTAGATGCCTCACTCCTTAGGAAATCAAAAATATTTCACTTCTCTTTTTTTCTTTTTGTCTTCATATGTTATCTATCTGCTCATCATACTCTGTGGATTCAGATGTGGGTGTTCCCCAAAATTCCAGCAAGGCACAGTGAGCTGCGGGGGATGTAGCAGGATATTGCTGGTGGTGCCCCAGCAGGAGGGCAGAGTATGCGAGGGCCGACACCCTTTGTCAGCAGCACAGCGTAAGGAAAGCGAGAGCAGCAGCAGCCGGTACCCAGCCTGCCCGGCTGCCTGGGCCGAATGCAGCAGAACATTAAAAAGTAACAGCAACAAGAACAACAACAACTCTGCGCTCTCCCTCCTCATTAAGTTTTTAAAGCTTCTGCTCACTTTGTGGAATTACCGTTCTATCGCATGGTCAATAATGTATGAAATGAAAAACTCCTGTCCACCCAGGGATGAACAAAGCAGAAAGAGATTTACAGTAACCACTTAGCCTTCGTTTTGGTAGTTCTGGACTCAGATGCAATTAAAAAAATATAAAATAAGAGCAGAGGCAAGAAAATGAAATTAAAGAGGAAAAGTGATCACATTTTAAAGGCAGTTGCAATGACAGACAGCTTATAATTTCTCCATCTTAATTTCTTTTACTCTGTCACCTGCTCACAGGAGAGCTACAGGATAGAGAGAAAGTAGTGCTCTTTTTTCATTCTACATCAAGATGAGAAGGAACTTCTTCACCATGAAGGTGACAGAGCACTGGAACGAGCTGCCCAGGGAGGTTGTGGAGTCTCCTTCTCTGGAGAGGTTTAATACCCACCTGGACATGTTCTTGTGTGATTTGGTCTAGATGATCCTGCTGTAGCAGGGGGATTGGACTGGATGGTCTTTCGAGGTCCCTTCCGATCCCTAATGATTCTATGATTAAAATTAAGTAGTTACTCATAGAAGACACGTGTCTCTGCTAGCCCTCGAGTCTTGGAATTACAGCTACATGCACATCTTCAAACCATCGTCCCATCACTAGCAAGCACTCTGACCTATTAGCCATCTCACAGTCAGGCTCAGCTGAAGCATCTGTTCAGAGGTGGAACATGGCAGGATTTGCTGTCTGTTCAGCACTCCAGGGCTGAAGAAGTACTCTGCCCTGTGCAGTTAGCACATTCATGCAGAGAATGAAGAACAGTGAAGAAATATTCTCCTGTATCTTTCTTCCAGGCTTTAGTAAGTGTTTAGGGCTTGGCATGGTGGACTAAGTGAAAGATGATTTGTAAAGTTCCTGTGCTTAGCCATCATGGCACCCTGTCTGTGTCCAGAGGGACTTTTCCCACTGCCACTGCTACTGAGCTCTCTTGCAGAGGCAACAGCGATGACAGGACTATATAGAGAGCATCTGCAAAATCTTATGTTGATTCAACCGTCCCAGGGAAGCTTCCTGAAGAGGTGCTGAGCCCACCCCTATTCCTGCTTCACCACCTGGGCTGCTGCCCCAGCCAGCTCCAGCTTCAACATGCGACTCGGAAAATTCAGTCTGCAGTAGCGGCAGCGAATTGCTTGTTCACCTGACAACAACTCCCAGCAAATTGGAGTAATCTGCATTTCCAGCGACAGGAGTTTTTGAGCAGAATTAATTGCGAATGACTTCTAGCCTAGTTATAATCTGAAATGCCATTTTGTTTTGGCAGTAGAAAGGAACTGCACTTTCTGCATAAAGCCAATGCCTGTAAAACACAAGAAAGCAAAGCACGATCAGTGTGGTGAGCAGGAGATAAAACAAGCTCCTTGGCACTGGGCAATGTCAGAGGAAGTCTGTTTCCTCCCTGATAGCTAGTTGAACATTGTTACCCTAAGCTGGGCTTGTTCTCCTCCCACCAGGCTGTTCATATACCATCTGTCCATGCTGAAAATTATCTGGAGCATTATGTTGCGTCTTCACTTATTAAAAGGCTGAATGCAAACTTTCCGGAGCATACAGAGTGCTGCAGCTTACTGCACTGGAAATTTTATACCACCATGTCTAGCAAGGCCCCTGAGTCTCCTTTTTAATGCCTTGGAAACGTGACAAAGTAGAGCCAAGAATGGGCAAAGTAAGAAGCAAGACTTTAAAACGAGGATCCACAATATCTTCCCGTTTTCCTGCTTCTTTATCCTAAAACTAGAAAAAAGGCAAATTTGTAATTATGCTGCATTTGTCAGTCAAGGACAGGGCAAAATCTTCCCCATAAACATTTTGTCTGTACTGCCTTTGAGGGACGGGAAAGCCTGCAGAAGAAAACTCAGGTGCGCGCACATTTGCTTTTCCCTCAGGTTCTCCATCAAGCCTTGGTCTAGGTGGTCCTGCTGTGGCAGGAGGATTGGACTAGATGATCTTTCAAGGTCCCTTCCAATCCCTAATGATTCTATGATTCTAAATGGACACAAAAAAACCATCTTCATGACACCTGCATAAGAGATGAAAAGTAATTCTTATGCTTATTAATATTTAAGAACATACATCTCTACACGTTAAAATACTCTGTTACCATCACCAACACCCACTTGCCTTTGATGGACAAGCTGGCATTTCCCACAGTACTGAGACTTGTCCAGCATGTTGACTTGTCCAGCATTTTAGAAATATTTCCATGACAAAATCAGAAAACTGACCTTGTTAGAGTCACAGAATGACAGAACATTAGGGATTGGAAGGGACCTTGAAAGATCATTTAGTCCAATCCCTCTGCCAGAGCAGGACCACGCCACTCAGGAACATATCCAGGAGGGTTTTAAACATCTCCAGAGAAGGAGACTCCACAACCCTCTGGGGTTCCAGTGCTCTGTCACCCTCACTGGGAAGAAGTTCGAGTGATGCATTTGTGAGCTGAGATTCAGATTTTCACGTGCAGGATGTACAGAAAGAGAACAGAAGGTGCTCACTTTTGCTCACACAACAGGCACACAGCAAATGCTGGGCACAGGGCTGGGAGTCCCAGGCTTCAGACTGCTGCTGCAACATTTGACTCTTTCTAGTATTTTGAGACAAATATTTTATCATTCCAGAATTTAAATCTTTCACTGCTGACCAGTTTCATCGAACTGAAAATAGGATATAAATTGAGAAAAATGCTTTTAATAGATCTGGAGTGACTTTTAAAATGTGAACGTGTGGATATGAGTTTGCTGTGTTTCGCACTGATCACTGGGCTCCTATTGAGTCATTTCTGAAATATCCTGCTCTGTGTGAAGATGTTATTTGCTTTATTTTATAGAAGACCAGATCCTATTCTTTATTCATTTCACACAACTGAAAAAAATTAGGAAAAGTAGATGTATTTCAGCAGTCTTCTGTAGCACAGGAGAAATCTCCTTCTAGACATGTTTGTCATGGACCTCACAGAGAGGTGATTTTCTTCGGTAAATTTTGCAGAGCTGCCGGTTAAGGATGAGGTTTCAGAAGTCATCCAGGCAGTTAGGACAACGCCTTTGAGGAACCTGACTCTACTCCATATCACCACTGCCGTGCAATGGCCAAACACGTCCCGCAAGACGCTCACCTCCCCCAAAGCCTTCAGCACTCAGATTGCCCTTCCTTGCGTATTCAGTGGCTGAGCCCCGCACAGATCTGCCACGAGGCACCCAAGCATATGTCCTTCTACGGCAGTCTCTATTATTTGAGCAACCTCCGTGCAGAACATGCAGGAATTGATTGTGGTAGCTGTCGCGCCTGCGAGTGATCCAAGCGCGTCTGCCCTTTCCTTCACTGCGTGTTGGGGTGTTACATAAATATAGCAGGAAATGCAAAATGCAGGTTAAGCAAGTCATTCCACGCTTCTGTTTTCTTCTGATTCGTGCCCTCTTCTGACACCTTTTTCAAAAGGATTTTTTTTATACATCAGCTCATGCTGGAATATTTGTGGGTTTGGAAGCCAAGACAATAGGTTCTGCTCCGTGTGTGCGTTAGCATCTTTGTCAAAATCAAGTATTGAATCAGAACCAGGACCCATCCAGGTTCTTCAAAAACCGTACTAGACTAGACACATTCCTCATTAGGCATCTGTTTATTCCAAAACACAAACACACAGGGGATAGAATTAGATAACACTTTTCTGGCTTACTAAATGGGTTAGACTTAGTAAATATGGTACTCGGTTTTCAACTGATTCTACCATCTGTCAGCAAACTTATTGCTTTTAGCAGGGGTTTTTCTTGTGGTAATTTCTGGGACTTTTCCCCCCCTCTGTTCTTCTAATGAATGCACAGACCTACAAAGGTTAGGGGGAAAGCGATTCGGAAAAATTAATTAATCCATAAAAATCTGAATAGTGCAGGTTAGGTTACAAATAGAAAATATAAAGGGACTTGCAAACTGTTGTTAAAAATCAGCACAGGAAAGAGTATCTCGTGTGTGGAAGGACACCTCCTATTGTGTTCTGTGTGTGTGTGTAAATGCCACAGGCAGCTGCTGGGTCAAATGGTGCGTGTGTGCAGTGCATAGTGCAGCAGCACACGCGTGTGTGGGCACAGAGCGGTGTAAGCAGGACAGTAGTCATGATGAGGCCAACCACACAGAAAAGCTGCTAACTGGGAGCCAGTTTAGTGAAAGTGTAGGCATAAGACCTCTGTTTTGACTTCATACTTTATAAGAATAAATAAATAATATGCCTTGGGCCCATTCGGATGCTAGGGAGGGGCGGAAGTAAATCATAGCAGCAAATTTGATAGCAGGTACTCCTGAATCTGTTGTAATCTGTTGTAGTCCACTGATTCCCAGACAGCAGTGTTAGAGAAAGTAAGAGTCATCCACTGAGAGGTTCCTTGTTGATCCACCAGGTCCAAACCGGTCCTTGGAGATGTGAATATAATGCTGGCACCCCACCAGAAGCAGTCTAGTATACCTTGATAGCTTTGCTCATAGCACTGCACGGGGATTCCCAGCTCTCCTTGGAGCTAGTAGGGACTGGCCATGCTGGTGAGCTGAGCAGTAACTCTCTCCAAGGCATTCTTGGCACACAAAGATGTTCATCAGGAGCATCCAGCACCAGAACTATCAGAGCACTTGCTGCTTTGATTTGTAAGAAAAGGCCTCTCACAGAGGGAGAAGGAAGAACAGGGACATCTTGCCCTTGCCATCCCAGTTTCAGCTGAGCCTGTATACCAGTTTGTCAGAAAGTGCCGTGTCCTCTGATCAAAGCAACCCTCTTAGCCCAGGAGTAAAAAACTGAAGAAGCCAGGGCATGACTTAGCTGTAGAGAGCTTATGCAGAGGAGGCAGCCACTGAGATCTGAGAAATGATTATAGGCAGGGAAACAGATTTGGGGAGAAAAATGGCAGGTAGGAGCATCAATACATCCGCAGCGTTAAGCACCGCTGGAGCAGGAAAGCCCAAGGCTTGCAACAGTGCCTACAGCTTGAGGTGAACAAAAGTACATGAAGCAATCAGGAATGAGACAAAGGTTGGCACCAGGTACAAAGCATCAGTGCAGGGGAGAAGTAGGGAGATTACAGAAATGATCATGAGACTGCAGAAAAAGTGATAAGAATAGGCAAGGTGAAGGCTAGAAAGAGGTGTGAATGAGACGTAAGATAAAGGGAAAACATCTCATATATATAAAGGAACAAGATACGGCACAAGAGGTGGAATGAGAGACAAAACGGGTAATACATTGCTGAAAGGGCTGACACTGTAAAAAAATAAAATGATTTATTTATCTCAATATTCACAAAATATGACGGAAGATGATCTGGTATTTCTTTTCCACAAGAAGACAATCTACTGTAATAAGTCAAAGTTACATTCAAGATGAAGTGACTCAAAGGAGGACATGGAGAGGCTTAAACTAATTGCCAGCATCAAAGCTCCATGCCCTACCAAAAGAAAGGAAGACAAGTGTAGCTACATTAGCAAAGGTAGTGCATTAAAACTCTCTTTACAATATAAAATGTACCAGTTAAGTAGAAGGTATCAAATGTAACGTTTGTGCTTTTAAGAAGGGATTTGATCTGGCAGCAAGAGGCTATTCCTTTTGTACAATACAATGCTGGGAAAAGTAATCAGGTGGAGATAACGTTGGATGAAAGCGCTGTCGGAGAAAATATTGGGGAAAACTTGCAAGAGAAAGCTGTAGTGACAGCTCTTGTTTCACTTACAGACTCACTACAGACAGTAGATCGAGAACGCCCAGCAGGGTGATGTGGCCAAAAGACCAAATACAATCCATTCACGGATGAACAGGGAAACAGAAAGTAAACTTAGGGCTGTTGATTTACCCGTGCCATCAGTAGGGGCCATGGGGATACGCTCTTTCTGCTTAGCCCACCTACACTAAAAGGACAGTTGAAGATTAGAGACAATCACAGGCAGCAAGATGACGTGAGGGACATTCGTTTGAGGCAGAAGGCAAACAACTATTTCAGAAGCTGAAAACAACTTTTATATTCTCTCCGCTGCGGAAAATCTCCAAGGGGTTTTAGCTGTTTAATGTTGCACAGAGAAACATAACAGGGTGGAGGGTGACATCAGTCAAATCCAAACCAGATTCAAAGAGCAAATTTAAAAAGAGCCTTTTTTTCACTGTGATAGTAATTGACATACTCAAATATAAACGAGCAGTGGCTGTGGGCAACCCACGTGACCTCAAGACTAGAAGTCTCCCCAAGAGACGCACTGCAGCACAGCAAGAGCTGGTCCACACTGGGATGAGAACAGCTGGATGGACCTGTAGCTCAGGTCATAGTGACCTTCAAACAAGATGCCTTTTCTGTTGTGAAAATGTGTAAATCTACAAAACGCTAGTCAAACTGTGGAAAGAGTTAACAAGCCCAGCACAAGGCATCTGCTGACAGGAGACCGTGGTGGGGAAAACCAGTTTGCAGCACAGTGCCCTGAGACGTGCTTGATGTAACAGATTATTCCAGCAGGGAGTACAGAAAGAGCATTGGGCTTCAGAGTGAATGGATGGAAAAGGGGATTATTGGAGAGTCAGAAGCTTTATCATTAGGGCCAAGTTTGGTTGTGTTTGTTTATTGAAAGGCTGTTAGTCGGGCAGTGGCATTTGATGATGATAGCAGGCTTGGAGAGCGGCAGTCAGCAGCAAGGCAAAGTGGATTACAGCTGGAGCTGCTGCATCAGAGAGCAAGTGAGATAGACAGATCAGTGTCTTGTAATTGATTCTAAAGAAGTTTAAAGAGATGAAGGACTAAAAAAGGAACCAGCAACCTCAGCAGGAGTAGAAGAGAAGGGTACAAAGGCTAAAAGGGAGCTGTAATTTAAACACTAAGCCCTCTGACCCTGTTTGTTGCAGTTATTAACAAAAACGTAGACAAGCATAAAGAGCCGAGAGAGACAGAGAGCTTTGAGAGGATTTTCAGCAAGGTCATACCATAAGTCCTGAGCACAGGTACTAAGCCTGCATCCTCATTAGCCACAAAAATACTACAGCACCACTTTATGTAAGCAGAAGCTGTAGAAATGTAGTCCAGCTTGCTTCAACAAATGCACAAGCACCCAGCGTTCATGAGCATTTCTGTGCTTGTGGGAGCCACAGCTTCTGCCCATCGAGTGCTGATGTGCAGGCACAGAGTCAATTCATAAACCTACTACAGTAGTAAGAGAGGTTAATGCAGAGTGTTTTGTGGTGACTTCTTCCACTGAATGGCCATGGCACCACGCTCCTGTGAACATCTGTTTCCTTAAACAGCAGAGTTTGGTCTGAAGAGTAGCAAGCAATTGAAAACATGCTAAGTGATGTTTAGTGTAGATTTTGATGCTAGAAGGGGCACAGAATCACTGAACATTAGGGATTGGAAGGGACCTCGAAAGATCACCTAGTCCAATCTCCCTGCCAGAGCAGGACAACCTAGATTAAGTTGCACAGGAACCTCTGGAGACCATACTCTAACTGCTGGTCACAGACTCCCTGGCAACATCACCTTGCATCCAGTGGTTCCTTTCCACAAACACTCAGCAGTCAAAAGCTGGCTGGAGGCTCTAGGTAGCCCAGGAGTGGATCTGAGCCACAACTCTTCCTGAGATTCCCCCACACACACAATGTATGAGATGAGTAGACTACGAAAGGCAAGGCATGAGCTTATCTGAGAAAAGGTCTTCCTTCTTCCAAAACACACTCAGCAGAGGATGGAGGTTAAATCAGAAATCAGATTGTCCTCGCACTATTTTCTGAGCCTCCTTTCAAGAGGCTATCACCAGTGAAACCAGTCTGAAGTATCATTTCCATACAAGATGATGCCTGTGGTGCAGCTGTTCTTGCAGGACAAAAGTGCCCCCTTTTCAGGCATTACCTGGTCCCACGGGACCTGTGGGCAAACACTGCCTGTGCCCTGGACTTCCCAGTGGTGCAGAGGCAGCTGAACCCTCACAGCACTCCTTGCTTATCCCCCTGCCTGGGCTTTGCACACATGTTCAGTTAACCCCTTGTATGGCTCTCATGGACCTCGCCTATGACTTGTCTTCCTACCACACAGAAGTTTTATTTTGCTTCAGATTGTTTCTCCCAATGGCCCTAGACTTTTGCTCAGGCCCCTGCGGACTTCCTAAAGATAATGAACTAACTGATGTCTGGGTAATTTATGCATAAATTTATACACTGCGCTGCAGTTTAATCAAACTCCTTTGCCTTGTGTATTATAATAGCAATATCTAATGAAAACACATGAAGTATGTGTTTCATAATTACCTCAGACAGCTCATTTTGATTCGCTTCCTATTTAAATCCTCAAATTCCTATCTTCTTGCATTGTAAACCCTTTCCTTCCTAGTTCATCAATCTGAGTTATGTAAATGCTGTGGAGGTTGGGGTACAGTTACATTTTTCCTCAGTGTTATTAAAGACCCTGTTCTCCCAGAAACACCTGACTTGGGGGTACACAAAATATGCCTTTTAAGTTTGATTTCAAAACAAGAATCACAGATAGCAGTCAACACCAGTGATGTTACTGGATCCAGGACATGCAGACTTCTAGATTAATGATTTAGAAGAGACAGTGATACTGTACCTGAAACACCTAATATGGAAAGAATGCAGCACTATGGCCTCAGCTTTGCTCAGCAAAGGCCAGTAAATCAAGACTACCCCCTTTGGATCTGGTGGAGCTGTGACAATTGAATTTGGTGTTGAAGGATCCAGCATAAAGATCTGAAAGACGGAATGGTTTTTATAGGGAGATAAAAAAAAAGAAGAAAATATAATTAAAAGCTAAAACAAAATTAGGTATCAACTGTTTGGTACAATCACTCTTAGCTGTTCCAATACAATATTTCAACATCGACCTGCTGGGATGCAGACATATTTTTGCTGCACCCAGCAGTAGTGAACTTGGACAAAGGACAAAGGATAGAGAGCAGTGCTGAAGGCAAATCAGTGTAGAAAGAAATCATGAGTAGCTGACAATGTGCCATCCTCACAGTGTTCCTGCTTTGAAAGATTGCTCTTTCCCGGAATTAATTCCAGGCATTTACAGTGTAAGTGTCAGTTTGCCTCTTTATTATTCTTCCCAAAGCCTAGAAGCTGCACATGCGCCATCAACGAAACGTTCATCCTTCTCGGACAAAGCTGCACCAGAAAGTTACAAAGCAAGGTGATACAGAAGAGAAGAAGACAAAGAGAGGTTAACCAAGAGCACTGCGATAAGAGATGAGCAGCTGACATGTTCCAGCACTTCTGTTTCATAGACGGAGTGCTGGAGCAGCTTCCCAGCAAGTGTGCAGTGAGACCCATTTGCATCAGCTGTAGTCTGCCCCTCCCTGTCCAGTCTGAGACAAATTACCTAATATTCTGAAAAGAACCTGCTGAGCCACAGAGTGAGAGCAACATTTCCAGATGAGAACAAGAGACAGAAAAGGAGAATAGAAATTACAGGGTTATGAGGTTTCAGTTCTCAAGTTCAGGGTTTTGAAATCCAGAGCCACCACCCCCTCCTATCCCCTGATTCCTTTGATTTACCTTTTGTCCCTTTGCTTGTTTTCTGAGTGTTGTATTAACAGTGGATTGTTTCCTTGTCTGGGTCACAGAATCATAGAATTACAGAATTATTAGGGATTGGAAGGGACCTTGAAACATCATCTAATCCAATCCCCCTGACACAGCAGGATCACCAAGACCAAGTCACACAGGAACACATCCAGACAGGTCTTAAACATCTCCAGTGAAGGAGACTCCACAACCCCCCTGGACAGCTTGCTCCAGTGCTCTGTCACCCTCACTGCGAAGTTGTTCCTTCTGATGTTGATGTGGAACCTCCCATGTCCCAGCCTACAACCATTGCCCCATGCCCTATCACTAGATGACACTGAGAATCTACTGCTCTTCCATCTCTTGCAGCCAAGGTTTGTTCCTGCCAGGTCACAACATCATCATCATTCACGTCACAAAATTGATCAATATCTGCAAGGTTTCTACTTTTAAAAAAGAAGAAGAAAAGACCTCTGGATTCAGATCTGAACAGTACTATGCCTACAGTAAACCACAGAGCTTTGTAATGCTGGAAACAAGCAATTTGTGAAGGAGAATTTAACAACAGAGCACAGCAAAGCACCTGCGAGGAGATTTTTATCAACACAGGATCATCTAAATTGGATTATGTCCTTTAAAATTGCACTACAATGAAAATCCTTGATTTTTCCTACCAGTAAAAGGTTCCTACATGGTAAACAGTCAATTAGCTCAATTTTCAAGCTCTTCTGGAAGAAGCCGTGTTGATACAAGCAGAGTCAAATTCTGCAGCAAAGTTCCAGTGTCCAGAGTTAGCAGGACCTGCAAGTTCAAGCCATCAGCTCTGATATGTCTGCACTACTCAGCTGTGAGTGTCTTGAATCGTGGGGTAGGCAGGGCTGGATAAGACTGCTCCTCAGCGAGTGAAAACATGTTTAGATACTCCTCCTGTGCTTTGAAGGAAGATGAGAGCTGAAACCCGCGCCTTGTAGGCAACAGACACTGAGGAGTCAAACCTGGAGTTTACAGCAAACAGAAGCTTCATGACTTGGGGCAAATGAGTTGTTACAAGTTGTTTGCCTGCTGTTCCTATTGGGTTGCCTGCTTGTTCAGCTCAGCCCTTCCCAGCCCCAAACTGATCTACTACAGCTTGCAGCGGCAATGTCCTCCTTTGGGTTGAGAGTGTAGCCACCTTTGGGAAACAGCAGAAGAATCAGTGCCTGGTGAAGTCCAGCTCAGGAACAGGCAAGTGGTTTGGAACTCTGGTGAGCCAGCCTAGGAAACATAACCTAGCAACTGCCTCTCCTTTAAACCAAATGTCCTCCCAGCAAAGTATCCAGGGGAGAGAATGTGCAGAACACCACCAAAGGAGGAGGAACAGTGCGAGCAGGCTGTCACAAGGGGAAGGAGACACGCAGCGTGCTTTCTGTTCTGTGCAGTGTTGCTGAACAAGGCTGCTGAGTGCTCTTGCCGTTCCCAGGAGAGCGGTGAGTGTCAAGCAGGTGAGGGTGCGGCAGGGGACAGGTTCAGAGGATAAGATAAAAGCGGATCTGTAACCACTGGGCCGTAATTCCTTACATCCTGGAAGCAAACCTACTGCTCCTGAGCAGCATTCCTGAGTTGTTTAGGACACCAGTTTGAAACCCTCTGGCAGAGAAGGACCCATCTGTCAAGGCCTGTCGTGCCCAGCAGCCCGAGAGGAGGCTGCTGTAGCTCCGTAGCCCCTGGAGCAGCCAGCAGCGAGGTTCAGCGTGTGTTCTCAACAGGCTTGCAGGCTCACCAGGCACATGCATCATCTGTAGTTGTGGGTCACAAACACAAACTCGCCATAGCCTCATGCCATTCCCCTCTCTTGCTAGTCAGGGTCACAGCCCACTAATGGAAAAGACGTGTGTTCTTATACACATCATACTGTGGTCTACTGGTTCTAGACACTCACTCTGCCCTAAAACTGTCCCTTGATTCCCCATCTCCCCAGCTTCTGGCACCCGGACATATGGATTCCCAAGGTCTGCAGCCCCTCTCAGTTGCTGGCACAGAGCTGGCAGCGCCTCTGGTCTCTTCTTGTTTTCCCAAGCACTTATCCTACTTGCTGGCAAGTCCATCTTGATATGGGCTAGTAACCACACACTGGCATGCATAAGCAGACAGTATGCAAGGGCTCTGTCCTCTCCACCTGCTGTCACCCCAGGGACTTGCACCTCGGTCATAACCCACAGTCAATGCCAGTTGCTGGCCCCATACAAACTCAGGGATGCAAAATACTTCTCGCTCAAGAAAATAGTTCAAAATGCAGTTTAATAAGAAAACAGGGACAGGGGTCACACCTCTGACCAGGGTCTTTGGGCTGTGCCATCTGCCTTCATGTCTCTGGGATCCTTTGTGTCATTAGAGTTTTATCCCTTAACACAACATCATCCTCTTGAGGGAGCTGATCCCCAGAAAAAGTAACACACAGACTGGCTCAGGACTATGACCTGTGACACCCACATACAGATGTCACCAAGTATCTCCTTGCGGTGGGTCTGTAGGGCTGTTTAATGCAGCTCTTATTGCAAGTCCCTCTCTAAAAGAGCCTGCTAAAACTGGGTGAAGCTTTAAGACGCTAAAGACCACGAGAAACACAGTTCAGCCATCACCTGAGTACAAATGCTCATGTGTCTGTGCAGCGTCACAAATTAGTTTTGGCCAGTTTTGACCAGGATTGTCCAAAGATGACTGAGACTCACAGTCTGGGCTAGCGAGTGCTTCATTCATTGGGGTTTTGCTGGAAGGGCTGTGAAATTTGGCATCTGGACACCCTTGTACTGACTCCTCCAGAAGAAAAACTTTATTGCAATCTCATTCATTATTGCCTGACAGAGAACCAGGACAAGAGCAAGTTAATGGCAGCAGTGCCTCGTCTACTGGGAAAAAACACTCACTCCAGCTTCGACACAGAGAACACAAAGCTGCATCAGATTTGGCTTCACTGGTTCTGGTGTAGAGGTGCACCACTGGTTTCACTGCACGACAGTGACATGCTCACCACGTGCTGGATCATTTTGGGTTCTAGTCCTGTCATTCAACATGTGGTCCAAGGCACGTTCCAGTACTGGTGCTGAATACAGAGCTGGCATTTTCCTTCAAGGCTTCCTCATAGCACTTATCACTGTAGCACCTCACTGGCTCAAAACCTTTAATAACAACCTTACGAGGGAAAGAGTTGTAATTATCTCATCTGACTAGTGAGGAACTTAAAGATATTAAGATGAAAATAGTAAAAAATAAATGCCCCTAGATGTTAGGTGCCCACTTTAGGATGCCTAGGAATTACTGATGTAGAGTGCTTAGCATAATGTAGCATATGCACTGAAGAACTTCGCCGCAGTCATGAGTGCCTGGCAGGTTTCATCGAAACGCTAGGCTGAGTTAAGGACTTTGAAATGGAGGAGCTGATCAGAGTGACTGCCCAGCATCGCTCCAGAACTTGATGGAGGAAGTGGAGCACCTCCCTTATGAGGAGAGGATGAGGGAGCTGGGTCTCTTTAGCTTGGAGAAGAGGAGACTGAGGGGTGACCTCATTAATGTCTGTGAATACATGAAGGGTAGGTGTCAGGAGGATGGAGCCAGGCTCTTCTCAGTGTCATCTAGTGATAGGACGAGGGGCAATTCGTGTGAGCTAGAACATAGGAGGTTCCACGTCAATATGAGGAGGATCTTCTTCCCAGTGAGGGTGACAGAGCATTGAAAAGAGGTGCCATGGGGAGTTGTGGAGTCTCCTTCACAAAACCCGCCTGGATATGTTCCTGTGGGACTTGGTCTCGGTGTTCCTGCTGTGGCAGGGGGATTGGACTAGATGATCTTTCAAGGTCCCTTCGAATCCCTAATGATTCTATGGGGGAGAGAATCCAGTTTTCTAGGCTTTCTGTGAGCCTTCCCATGACACTATCACCTTTCTCATGACATCCACATCCTGCCTCAAGCACCGTGCATCCTATCAGCAAACACAAAGAAATCCAAGGTTCTGCAGCTTTTCTCCACACAGACATTGCACATTATTTCTGCTTCCTAGCTTCCATGAACTGAACGAACCAAGAGATCTCCTCTCTCCTAACTTTTGAAGTTTGACTTTACAGCCAGAAAGTTTTCTAAATGCAGTAGCTCCCCCCAATACAAAAAAATAAGGTCTGTAGCATCAAAAAAAGCACTGTGGATCTCTTTTCACTTCAGAAATATATAATTTAAAGCAGTGATTTGCAGAGGCCACATACTTTTGCATTGCTGTTGATACTGACAGAACTGCGAAGCGATTCATCTCAGCAAGTTCTGTGTGGGCCTTCTGCTCCTCACAGAAATTCAACGGTACTCCAGAGATTCATCTCCTCAGGTGAAAATGTGGATTCCAGTACCTGTTATGGTTTCACAGCACTCCATTTAGTCCAAACATCCCACCTTTCTTCAAGGCTGTTTTCTGCTGTTGGCCAGGCTACGTGCTTTTTTTAAAGGGTACATGTTTTCCAGAGAGTAGAAATGGCAGCGCTTACACTTGGTCTCCTCAAGCCAGCTCATCCATGTAGAGATGATGCTTGTCAAGCAGCACCAAGTACCACTGACGAGTAAGAGTCTTAATGTCAGGCACGTCAGTTTCTAATTTCACTCATAAAATAGCTAAAGAAATCCAGTAATCTCACTTTTATACATAGAGATAAGAACACAAACAGCTCATGACTCAGACAGTTGCCACAACTCTGCAGTTTTTCTTCTAATTTTATGCATCTTTGAGTGTCTCTCACTTCCACCATGAAATACAGTGAAATATTGTTGTGAATATTGACAATAAATGCAGTTGTGATGGGTAATATGGGAGCTGTGAATCTCAGAGTCACAGGACATTAGGGATTGGAAGGGACCTCAAAAGATCATCTAGTCCAGTCCTCCCTGCCGGAGCAGATCACCTAGGCCAAGTCAAACAGCAAAAGTATCTGTTGTTGACTTGGAAAAATTAATCTTGACTACAGAGCTGGAAATCCATCTCTTTGACTTGCAAACAAGTGAAGAAGGAGAAGGCATATGTGAGTAAGTAAAAATAATAGAGGGGTAGAATAATGTAACAGCAGCAAAGAACATCAACAAGATGAAAGAAAGACTTGACACACTGTGTTTAAAGATAGTTTGGATGAGATGTTGAGGGATCTGGTTTAGGGGTGAACTTCTAAGATAGGGTAGATGGTTGGACTTGATGATCCCAGGGGTCTTTTCCAACCAGAGTGATTCTGTGATTATCTCTGCAGTGGTCAACAACAAAGAGGGGGATGCTCAGAGAAGCCAGTGGTGTCATGCAAAGCAAACAGCAACTGGGACCTTCTTTAAGAAACTGCATCACCCCCAGGACATTCTCGACACAGAGGTACATTCAGGTGGCATAAAGTAACTGGGAGTTAGTAGATCTTAGAGGGTTTCGCTTGCACGCAGCACACACATGGACCATTTCTGAAAAAATTAATGATCTATAGTTAGCATCATTAAGCAGAGGATAACAGCCTCCCACAACAATAACACTGTCTACAGCATTTGTCATGTTTCCCAATATGTGACACGCCACTGAAGAGATAAAACATGACAGCTTGGTAAATAGCCAAAGCAACTCTTACAAGTTATGCTGATGTCAAGTAATATTTTTGACCTGATTTGCACAGTATGACTGAGAAAAATAAATATTTCATTTTGAAAGTTTGCTGGAATAACAAAGAAGTGATCTGAAACAGATCTGCAAGTGACAGTCTGTTAGATTGGAAGAATGCTGTGTGATGGGAAGCATCTTTTCCAATTAGCCAGCCATGACTGCACTCTATTTTGAAAAGACTGCGAAAATGCATCAGCCTGGCTTTGTTAACTCACTAGTTCTCTGAAAGAAGTTGTAGCTTTTACCTCACAGAGCTTTACAGGCACCCACTCTGGTGGTCATTGGGGCTTGACTGCAGGCTGTGTGGCCCCGAGTTGTACTGCGCACAGTGTGGTACAGGCTGGGGTTCTCGCTGTGTTAAAGGCTTGTCTCTCCTCAAATGAATATCTTTGGAAAGAAAGCGCGTGGTCTGGTATAAAAATATAATATTTCTAAACATATCTTACTAATTCAGCAGCAGCGGAAGACTGGGGCGTCTACTAGAGGAGAAGATGCGGGTTTGCCTTGGGGTCATGCTTAATTGCTCCGCGTGTGCGCCTATGTGCAGACACACGTGCCGTTTGTCTGACAAGCTACATCCAAACACTCTGTACTGGGAACGTTTCAGAAAGACACAGAAAAAATCCCCAGCTAATTTTCTTTTGCTGGTGACTCGATACTTCTTGAGGAAGCGAAAAACTGACAACAACAGAGATTCAGAGTTCAAAAGACGGGTGCGCAGAAATACCCAGAACAACCAGAAGGAATTGCTGGTTTCGGGGTGTCTCCACCATGTATCATGACAATAATATCTAATTAGGTTAAGTGTTCTATTTAATAATTCACTGTGTAATGAGGTAGAGTAACAGAGAGTAATGGGATTTATCAAAGCCCAAGCCAGCGCAGTGTAAAACGTGTTAGATATTTAAAACACATTTAGAATAACAAGATCAATTGATTCAAAAGACACTCATGATGTTGTGCTGTTGTGAACTGCCACATTCTATGGGCTATCTGAAGGGAAAGCTGTTTACTTGACCTTTTAATACTTATTTGCCAGTGGCTTTCAGGAGGAGATTATGTCTGGGCACCAGGCAGAGTGAGTAAAAGCAGGGAACTATGAAAGTAGTATGAAAGTGTGCGTTCTTAAGCCTTCCTGAGACAGAAAAGAAAGAAGGAAGGAGAAAATGCACCTCGCTCTAAAATAGCCACTACATAATCTCAGAAGTTCATTATAGCCTTGAGCACACTGGTTTGCATCCCAGATTAAAGGATTTTCAAAAGGAACTGTGATTGTCTTGTCACGGTTGAGCTAGATATTAGTTGGCTGAGCTGAGTATCAAATATGGGAAATTAGTTGCCATTAAAAGCTAGCTTCAGGCAGTTCATTTCTCATCAGCCAAGCTGCGTGAGCCTCCTGCTGCGGACAGTGAACATTAGCTTACTAAATACTTCTGCTAATCAGGCACCACATTACTAACAGAGGTGACTACTGAATTTAGAGGGAAGGGGTTGGACAGCCGCTCCTGAAAAGCTGTCTGAGGTGAGATTAACATGCTCTGTTTTATCAGAAGGGTTAACTTGCCCTTTCTCCAGGGCTCTATTAAAAAAGATAAGTCCAAATGCTCCCCTGATTTTCTTTTAGCTTTTTGAACCATTCTTTTCATATTATTTTCAGTCAATGGTGAAAACTGTAGAGGAAAGTGTTTGAGGTAGAATGGAATCGATTCTCTAAGTCAACACCTCTTTGTGCAGAAAGTGGCTGCTTCTACAAGCAGTTACTGCTAAGGGCTGGGATGCAGAAAGGCTCTTGCTTAGACTTGCTCCTATGGAGACCAAGGTCACAGCTAACCCTTGTGGACTACATTGGGATGCTGTAACTGCAGGGAGGAGAGGATGGGACAGGTGACCCTACACCGACCCACAAGGTGTTCCATTCCACAGATGTCATTTGGTTGTAAAGCTGAGGGGTCACAAGGGTCACACCCTCTTCTTCAATAGCCAACGTCCAAGGAGGACTCTGTCTGTTCTGCTGGCAGTTCTAATTCGTGCATTCCTGAACACAGTTTTGGGATCCAGCTCCTGAATATGGCTCCCGCTACCACTGAGCCCAGTCTGGGACTTTCCCAGTGTCTGCCCACGCCGTAAGTGTGATGGTGACATAACTGCCATCAGAGGGGCTGGGTTCAATATTTGGCTCGTATGTGTTTGCCTGTAGCTCACCTTATTGACATTATTTTCATTAAAGCAGTTTTCATTGTCTTTCCCAATCCACATGTCTTTCTCCCTTGTTCCTTTTCTCTTTGGGAAGGGAGAGGGATTAATAGAGAGCTTCTGTCATTGGTCTTGTGGCCAGCCCACCCCTAACCCTTGACAGAGAGAAACTGAGCCAAGGTAACGCTGAAGTCAGACGGCAGGAATGTACTGCATTATGTGGCACTTGTAGGAACTCCCTGGGTCGGAGGATAACAACTCCCTGTTCCTTTTAAGGAACAGATAAACTGCTTTTGGCAAAATCAGACCCAAGTGTCTGACCTAACTATGAATTTTTCTTATATTTTGATGGTGGTTTTGAAACATTAACAGCATTCTCCTCAGAGGGCTCTGTGCCTGTGTTGAGGGCTCACCAAGATGAAATTAACCAATTAATTTCGTTAATGTGCTGATGGGCCGAAACAAAAATGAAACAAAGAGGGTTTGAAAATCACTTATACATCTCAGACCAAAAAAAAAAACCTAACTCAATTTAGGGAAAAAACACAAGACATTTAATTCACTCCACGTAAAAACCCTACACAAAGATACATGTTCTTACATAACTGGTCCAAGTTGCCATCTCCATCCCCTCTAAGGGAAGAGACTTCCAGCAAGGGCACCTAGAACTAACCAGGACTTCTCTTGCTCTCCAAATGTCAAACACATTGATGGCTTTGGCATCTTCAGCATGTGCTCCCAACTTAAAAACTTTTCCTTTGAAATGTCTTTTCCTTACACAGGGTTTGACTCAGTTTGACCCTCTCCATGTTTTCAGTCAGAAGTTGTTCCTTTCACCAGTAACATGGTAGGTTTGCAATGTGTCCCATTTGTCTGAGGAAAGAAAGGGGCTGTGCAGAACTGTGCAGTACACATTCACTGAGAGCAATTGAATGAAACTTCACAGAATAGCTTGGGTTGGAAGGGAAATTAGAGACCATCTACTTCAACCTCCCTGCCACAGGCAGTGATCCTTCTCAGCTCGTCTGGGTTGCTCAAAGCATCATCTGACCTGGCCTTGGACACCACCAGGGAAGTGGCTTCTCTTCTCCTTCTTCTTGGACTGAAGAATTTCTTCCTAAGATCTAGTCTGAACTACTCTCCTTAGTTTAAAACCGTTTCCCCATGTCCTATCACTAGATCCCCTTGGGAAAGGTCCAGCCTTTCTGTGGGTTCCCTTCATATACTGGAAGGCTCCTTCTGCTCCTTCCTGGTTCACCAGTAAACACCAGGTGTAGCTCAGTTACTGTGCAAACAGCGGCTGCACTTACCGAAAGCTTTAAACTGGTACCAGTCTGATGCAGACTGTCAAGCCCATAGGTGTTTGTGACAGTATCATGTGTTCCAAGTTATTGTGCCACTTTGTGTCCTGTTTCCTCACGCAACAGTTTGATGTTGCAAGGGCTGTTTGGTTAAAGACACTTTTACTACAGAGGCTCAGAAGAGGATAACAGTTGCTCTGGGTGAAGCGATCACATGAAGGGGGGGAAGCAGGTCAGTTCTGCCTCCAAATTCAAGGAAGGTGTTTTATCCTCTGCATATGGTGAATGTAAATTTTATTGAAAGCCCTGAATTAACTGCCGGCTCCTGCCGAAGCTGTACAAACAGTGTCATATGGGCCCTGCAAAGAGAGGCTTCATTGTTTGTCTGCTGGTAGCATTCTGTTTTCTGGAGCCTAGAAGACAATTACTTCCTTGCAAACACGGGCAGATTAAATCAGCCACATTTTGTCCTTTTTGCCATCTGCCCCTTGCTTACTTTATTTTAAGCTGCATGACTAAGCTTTACTATCTGACATGCGAAGGTGGGACATGCTGTTTTCCTGCTCAGCTCCTTGAGGCTTGTAATGAATCCGAAGAAGCAGAACTGATCTGGGAAGGGGTGAGTCAGAAAATCAGAAACTGTACAATAATTGCTTGCTGCGCCGCGTAGCAGGGCTTGGGTCCTAACACGGCAAAATCTCCTCGAGGAACTTTCATGATGGAAGAGAAAAACATTTATTTCTTCTAAAAAAAGGGTGGTGGGCCTGATTCTGATCCTAATGTGGCTACATCGGTGATGAGGACACCACAGCTTTCCCTTGTATCTACAGAAGTGTGTTCTGTGGGCAAGTGTCAGAGCAGAGGAGGAGGGAGATGGGGGCACTTATGCTTCAATCCCACAGTCACACTTCAAAAGCTTTTCCCCAAAGCTTTCTTGCAGGACAGAGGACTTCATGAGAGGTAACAGGAATGAGAAAGCAAAGTGTCCTGTGGGGATGCACTGACTGGAGGGACCTTCTGCACAGCCTCCAGGGCTGGGAGCTGGGGTTGGGGACTGATGCCCTGTCAATGGAGAAATGCATCAAAGCCTCTCTCCAACCTCGGGCCAGCACAGAGCCTCGTTATTCCTCTACAAATGAGCTGTCAGTTCTGTACTCGCTGAATTAGCTGGTGGTATTTCCATACAGTGTAACCAGGAGCACTGAAACAAAACTTATTTAGTGAAGGGGAAGGTGAGACAACATCATTTGTGTGTCGATGACTCTGCGAGGATGCACGCATTCACCTGTAGGTCACCTCTCAGGAAAACTATTGGCCAAAGAGCTATTGCTTCCCTATCCCAAGAATATAATTTACTTGTTTCAAGGGTTTCCCTCCTTGTTTTAAACTATTGGAGCAAAGTATCTGTATCTGAGATTTTAGGCACCACAGACTTACTGAGAACCCCGATGCCTTTCTGTAATTGTGCTGCTATGGCAATGGAGAACTTATCTTGTAATGGAGCCCAGGAAGTTTGATATCTCACTGGTCAGTGTAATTAGACAGCATCTTTGACATCTTCACTGTCCAGGCACAGAGACCTTAGATGGGACAGTAAGTCAGGGTCACTGGAGTGCACAGTAAGGCAGTCTCCAGCCCACTGGCTTGTGGTTCCCTGCTTTGCTGGGCCAAAGTACTGCTGAACAGGTTAGAGCAACAAGACTAGAGCTTTGTGCTCTGGGGAATTTTGGCTTCTGTTAAAGATCAGTGCAACTTAGTGTGTTTTTCTTTAAAGAGCGTGACAGCAACGGGTAATTCTGATTTTGCACCTTTCTGTTACAGTGGTCAGAACAGCAGGGCTGGGACGGCAAAGCTGGCTCATCTGTATGTGGGTGGCTACCACCACAATGTCGGAAGGATCCGCCTCTTGTAGGAGAGAGCGTCCAGGACCCCAGCCTTTTGCACTTCATCATCTACGCAGCATTCTGCATCATGTGCCTGTACATCCTTACACCATGTGGTCCGTATTCATTCTGACCGTTCATGTCATGAGCCACTTTTTGTGACGGCTGCATAAAAGGAAGACTGGAGGATGAAGAAAGGGGTTAAGGAAGCCATGTGGTGGAGGTGCAGTCTCTTGAAGCATAGGAGGCAAAACTGCACCTAACCAACAGGCAGATAGGTTTTTAATGATTTAAGCTTTGAGCTCATCCAGGTAAGAAGGGCCCTAGGTGCTCAGCAAAGACAGAAAGGTACTGGCTCCATGGTAAATTTTTTCCACTTATTCTGGGTGCTGACTGAAATCCTTCACTCTTTTTGGACCCATTGGGTCTGTAAAACAGTCCTGTGCTTAATGTATTAGGACACATTAGGACATGTATGCTTGGTTTAATAACAGGAGAAGTGGCTCTAGATACGATGTGCACCGTTAAAACGATGCTAAAAGCAAGCCTAGGCATTGCGATACGACACCGCTTTCTTAATCTCATGTCTATCAAAGGAACACGATGTAGGACACTTCACAGAAAAGCTCTGCAGTGCAAAACTACAAAAAGATCTTAAGGTTTTCTGTATTTTATTACCTTTTGATACTGGAAGATTTGTTTATATCTTGGGAGGTCACCGTGTGCTGTGGTAGTTACTCTGATGGTGCGTGGGATCTTAGGGCTCCCAGGTTTAACATCTCTACAAGCCAACGCAGATAAGAGCAATCTGAGAAGACTGCTGTCACACAAGGAACCTGGAATAACAAAACCCAGGCAGAGCAAACGCAGAGGTTCTGCTTTTGTTTGAAGTGCTGAAGAAGTGCAGGTCAGAGCTATAAACAGGGAAGGGAGGAAGGGAAAAACTGCATATCTGTCATTTTTTCAGGAGCTTTTGCCGCTCAGAGAAACCAGCGTGACCTGAAAGCTCTGTGCAACTTTTGTTTTGACTGGGCTCATGGGCACTTGCTATGTAGGTCAAAGACCTTGACTATCCAGCAGCAAAACAGAAATCTCTGGGATTAGCAATTGTATTCAGAAAAAAATCTTATACCTTTTCTCTCTCGTTTCTGATTCAAGAGTCTGTTTTACCAGGCACTGCGCAAACACAGGGGATGTGGCACAGAGTCTGACAGCGCCTGCCCATGCAGAGGGAAGCTCCTTACCATTGTTCCACGTTTGGGATAAATCCTTCCTATTGCTGCATTTCACCACCCCCATGCTAGCAGGGATGTCGTAGCCAGCTGCAGTCCAATGCACACCCTTTTCTGGCACATCTGAGGTATAGCTGTGCCTTCACACTGCATCACTATCTCAACCCCCCCTCAAAAGATCATCTAGTCCAATGCCCCTGTCACAGCAGGATCACAGAGACCAACTCACACAGGAACACATCCAGGTGAGTTTTAAACATGTCCAGTGAAGGAGACTCCACAACCCCCCTGGGCAGCCTGTTCAGTGCTCTGTAACCCTCACCATGAGAAAGTTCCTTCTCATATTGATTGAACCTCCTATGTTCCAGCTTACACCCACTGCCCCTTGTCCTATCACTAGATGACACTGAGCAGAGCCTGGCTCCATCCTCCTGACACCCGCCCTTCAGATATTTATAGACATTACTGAGGTCACCCCTCAGTCTCCTCTTTTTCCTTGCTGTGACTGATGAGCACATTACATGAGTATCCAGCTTCAGAAGTGGGAATGACAGAAAAGAGTACAAAACTTCCTGTGGGTGAGCCCAGTTTTTGTCTAAATCTCATGAGTTATAGATTTCTGATTTATAGCACTTAAGAATAGGAGAACTAATGTTTTTTTGAAGTGCCCAGATTTAAGCAAGTCAATGACTTGCTTCTACACCAGACATTCAGTGATCTTTTTTGATCATTGTTGCCCAGCATTCATGCATCTTCTCCCCACAGAGCTCAGAGGTTATAGCCTTCTTTAACAACCAGGGTGCCTGGGTGCATCTCAGCAGCTGAGTTTACTCTCACCACCCATTGCCCAAGGCATGCTAGCACTACCACAAAGTCTGGGAAATAGGTTCTGTATTAGGAACTAAGCAGAGGTTTGGATGCTGGCTGCCTTTACAGCCCGGGATTTAGGACAGCAGGACACAACTGTTCTTCCAAAGTAGAAACTAAAACTGGGCTCTCCTGAATGAATTGCTGAGCCTGATGATCTGAGCTCAATCAAAGTCAAAATGAAATTCCCTGACAGCAACAAAGTCATGAAGAAATGTGTTTTCATACTGTGCTACTCCATACTGATGAATTCATCAACCCCTTGTCACAGTCCTTCCCACAATGACCCCCCACCTCACTGAACCAGATCTGCTTGGAAAATCTTGCAGGAAAAGCCTCCTAGCTTTTACCCAGCCAAAGTGTTATCCCCAGATCTTTTCAGACTGAACCTTCCCAGTTACAGCTGTGGAGTACTGCATGGAGAGAAAGCGCTAATAAGCTGGACCAGACCATTTGGGTTTGTAAAGGTCAATGTCATCACCTTGAATCCTGCCCAAGAGACCACAGGGAATTGCTGTGGTTTGCAGCACTGTGGTGTTAAATGTTCCTCGCTGTGGGTAAGTGGGAGAGCTCACGTTTTTGAATTCCCTCCAGGAATAGATGTGGGAAGAACACACTGTGGCTCTCTGATCTCAAAGCAGCACAGATAAGCAGGAGAGGATTCATGCCAGAGACAAAAGGTTACGCTCGTAGGAAAAAGCAGAAATAGGAAGTTAAGCACAAATTCTTTCACAGATATCCAGTTCCTCAGATGGTGTGGGTAGAGGGCTTCAGACCCCTGAAACACCTGATCATAGACAAACACTTTATATCACCGATTAATACCACAGATAAAATTCCGGATTACTTCTGTTGACCACAGCGAGCACACTGAAGCCTGGTCCTTCATGAATTGGGTTACTTGTTCACATGGCATTAACCATAAAAGGGACATTGAGTGGCACACCTTCTCCACACTGCACACACTGTAATCCTATCTCCTAACTAACCTTTGCAGTCGCCCCGTGCTCGTTTCAATGAAGAGTGGAACAGAGTGAAGCTTTGAGCTGATCTCTCCACAGAGACTTTCCGATGGATAAATCTACTGACCTTTGAGCTTTTGCAGTATAAAAAAGCAGTAAAGCCACTTCAAAGCAAGTGCCAGCTAGTACTACAAAGGACTACTGGCTTGTCAAAAATACTTTAAGAGCAGCAAAGTCTGACATCTCTAGTACAACCTTCTTGGACGTGTTTTACTCGTGTTTTTACTCAGTGTTATGCAGAGCTCCCTGACCAACCACACTGATGTGGTTTCTGATCCCTGTCCAGATAATAACTCCCCAATAATCTTTACCCTTCACCCCAGAAAAGACATCTGATGCCAATAGCTGTTTCAGTTTTAACTGTCAGCACGCCACAGCATAAGCACAGGCCTCACCTCTGTGAGTCCATTTGTCTCTCTGCCTCCAGAGACAGTGGCAGTTCCCAGGACCAGCACAAAAGCCGTGACGTGAAGCCATCAGGGAAGAGTCAAAATCCAGGCTTCATGCCTAGATGTTGATGCCTTCTCTCTGAAGATGTATTAATGGAGTCCAAATACAAATGATGAAGCCATTCAAGCGGTGAAGCAGAGTATTCAAAGTAGGTAAAACTCAGTTTCACTTGCACCAGTGTTAGCCCTTATAATCTAATCTACTTGATTTGAAATCCACTTGTGCTGCACTTGACTTTAGCAGTATGAGCTCACTTCCCAAGCCATGTTTTCCTCTTTCCCATCTCCTCCACCATCTTTCCCACAAATCCTTAAACTAGTACTTCACAACTTTTTTGTTTCTTAGATGGTCACACTTGCCATGAGCAGGAGATGTTCGTGCCAGGAATTTTAGCTTCCTTCCTTCTATGGTATTTTTAAGGACCCGTCTATAAACCAGCAGGACTGCTGAGAAGACCCTTTAAAAACCTGTTTTTACAGTGAGGGAGAACACATCCTCATAATTACCCACCACGTTCTCCATAGAGAAAGAGCTGACCATCCTGCCAATTTCTTAATCTACCAGCTTTTTAGGGCACCTACAAATTTGCTGAATTTTATCCAAAGAGCAGGGTACCAGGTGTGATGAAAACAAAGGAATCCTATTTCTCCCAGCATAACAGGCACAGGAGAAAAGTACTAAGAAGGCTAATGAAGTTGTGTCCTTATCATGCTGCCAGACCACGTGGAAACCTTTAATACCTATAGAACCTCAGGAGTTCTCAGTATGAAAATCACAGGGTCAGACAGCTGTTTCTTGTGACACTTTGACTAAGCCTGGTATCATCTGGGCATTTAGTCCCTTTGGATTGGCTAGGGGCTGCATGTAGAACTTCCCAGCCCATTCTTCTTTGCAGAGTTCTTTCCTTTAGTAAAATTTTTGCTTACACAAACTAAACAGGTGACAACTAATACAAACACGAGAGTCAAGGACTAAACAAGACAAATGAAACTATTTTTTCTTTTCTCATTGTTACAAAACAAAAGTTCAACTGTTCTCTAGTTTTTCCTTAAGTTTACTCTCTGGTAAATAACATGTGACATACGTCACCAAGAGTCTTCATAAACACATGCAAACTTTGTCCGCATTGCTAAATTCCTGAGACCCAGTGATTTAATAGGTATTTTGCCAAACACAAACAACAGTTCCAAACAAGTTAGCTTTAATGTAGGTCATTACATTTAGACACATTTAGACTGTCCCTCTGATGTGATGTGAGACTGAGGTGTCAATTAAAAATACATCAGACAGCCTCACAAAGTGGGAACTGCTATCCTGTTGCACACAGGGTATGAGCTTGGATAAGCGATGCTGAGAATCCCCAAGACAAGTTCAGCACTCTGGGCATGGAATTCAAGATGACTCCCTGGATAGGCTCTAATTTCTTCTTGAAAATGGACCATACTCAATATAGTCATGAAGGAAAAAATCCTCAAAGAAATCATGGAAGGTAGGGGTTACCCACACCAGAAATAGTTAAATGGAAAAAAACCCACTCAAAAACATTCAAAGAGCAAGGTAGTTCCTAGTTAAAAGAGTATAACAGAGAAACTGGAGCCAGAGAAACTGGAGATGCTAAAACCACTGTAGAGATGAGTAAGAAATGCATCAAGACCAATGAGATCATTGAACTGGAGAGGTCTACGTTGCCTTGAAAGTACCTACAATGTTAAGAGAGATCAAAAGAAAGCATAAGCAACTCTCAGCAGTATTTTTAAGACATCAGATCAAAGATCAGTGTCCATTTGCTACAGTAAGTGTTAGATTAGTCAGGTGTTTCCACAAACACTCCTCATGAACCTTCATGACCGCCAAGCACAGCCCTTGCATCCCTGCCCAGAAAACACCTTGTGGACTCAGCAAAATTTGGTTTCCATAGCCAGAGTCGAGCCCAGCTCTCTGAGCTGTCAGAAATTCCTGAGCAAAAGTTGGTGACAAGATGTGTTTTATTATGTTGTGATACAAAGATGAGATGAACAAAGTGACTGAAAGAGACTGTGTCAACATTTTTTTAGCCACCAAGCTATAATGATTTTTGAATTGCATAAGACTTGCTGTTGAGCACTAGCTGGACAAAACCAAAGCCTTACAGCCAGGATTACACCGTAAAACAAGCAGGGAGCTTGTGGTCTGCACCCAGATCTACATAAGAAGCATGCAAAAGCTGAGCAAACACGTTACTGAGGAAACACTGGCTCGCCTAAGCTTGTGGCAAACTACATTGAGGGCTAATGCCATTCCTCCAGACAGCACCGTGTCATCTAAACTGAGATAAAACCCACCTGGAGATGTTCCTGTGTGACTTGGTCTAGGTGGTTCTGCTGTGGCAGGGGGATTGGACTAGATGATCCTTCAAGGTCCCTTCCAATCCCTAATGTTCTGTGATTCTGTGATAAAAGGTTCCTGCAGAAGGAAAGAGGTAGGGCCAGAAACTGAACCAATGTTGCAGCAATACTTCTAGCAGGAGGTTTTGAAGAGCAATATGAAGCCAGGTGAGAATGTACAAAATTGTGGAAACATGAAAGATGTTAGGAAGAGAAGCAAGAGGGCACCAAGTCACCAAAGCAGCAAGTGGAAGAATGGAATGCTTTTGCTTGAGTTTTAGTTGGGATGTAGGTACCTAAGAATAGTGACAGGTAGCTCCTTGCACTGAAGGAAACCAAAGTGGCCACTGGAACAGGCTGCCCAGGGAGGTTGTGGAGTCTCCTTCACTGGAGATATTTAAAACCCGCCTGGATGTGTTCCTGTGTGATTTGGTCTAGGTGATCCTGCTGTGGCAGGGGGATTGGACTGGATGATCTTTTGAGGTCCCTTCCAATCCCTAGTGATTCTATGATTCTCTGATTCTGTGATTCTGTGATTCTATGAAAGTGGATGCGGATCATGGTAAACATCACCCCTGAGTTCTCAAACTGAGATCTGGCTTGTTTCTGCTTTCCTGTTCTAGAGCTTTGTTCCTCCTGTTCTAGAGCTTTGCTATCGACAACATTCTGCTCCTTAATACCTCAAACCTGAAGCAAAATTGTTGGGTAAAATGAGATAAAAGGTAAAGGCACCGCCTGCATTGCCCATTCAGCAAATCGATCACCAGATCTATGATCCCAACCTTTTGTTTCCTTTCCAGGAGCTGAGAGCCCTCACTGCAATTAACCCTTTGTAATGCTGAGAGCGATGCAACAGCACTCCAAAAAGCAGATGGAACATATAATATTCATAAAAGATATTACAGGCATTCCCACGTCCCTCACAGAAGGAATCAAAGAAAGAGTAGAAGAAAGGGACTAAACAGCATGGGTAAACAACACGTCCTTAGATCACGGAAACGGCAGGGAGGATATAAAAAGGTAGCAGATGGGTGTTTATTCTACCCTCAAACAGCAGCGTGGAGCCAGACTAAAGCTGCACTATTTCGTTGCATTCTGGCCAAGGATTCACACCTCTCCACACAGCAGAGGATGGCAGCAGCATGGGTGTAGGCAGAAGAACTTGCCATTTCTCAAAAATGAGGGTTAGCCTCCGCATTAATTAAGGCATCAGGCTCCACTCTCACCCTCAATCCTTATTACTATTCTTGGACTTTATGCTATATTTGAAATCATGCCATTTCAGAACCCTGTATGAATAAATATGAATGTCAAGACCTGAGTGCCTCTCTTATGCACACAAGGCAGTACAGTACATCACGTACTCATAGAAACTTATTAAATGTCTCTGAGACACATAATCCTGTGAATCTCATTCTGTAAACACAGGCAGCAGTTGTACTTCATTTCTCTTCTCTATCCTTCAAAGCTCACCTCAGCTATTTCCTCCCTCCTAGTCACTAATCAAGAACTAGCAGAAACTAATGACTCCTGTAAGTATGTGAGTAGGGAGATATTAGGAAAAGAAGAAAAATATTGATCTGTAAGGAAAAACAGTTCATTGAACACTTGCCAGTTAGTTAGAGGTATCCGAGTCTCAGAAGTCAGTGCGGACAACAGAAAGCAGTATAAGGAGCCCTATTTGCTTTGAGTGTTGTTCATTTTTAAGGACTTAAAACCAATTGTTTTATCTGCAATTATTTTATCAGTTAGATTAAAATGAAATAGCACAGTACTGAATATAATTAATCACCCTTTGGGACAGCATTGCCTTTGGATGGTTCCCTAGAGTAGATGCAGTACGGTGCAGGAGGGACTTCAGGTGGGCCAGGGAAATTCTGGAAGAGGAAAACTTTGCCTCTGGTAACTTTTGCAATTTCTGATTGTGCCTCAATCATTTGCACAGATCTTTACGTTCCATGAAGGAAGTAGAACATCTCCCTTGTGGGGAAAGGCTCAGGGAGCTGGGGTTTTTTAGCTTGGAGAAGAGGAGACTGAGGGGTGACCTCATTAATGTTTATAAATATGTGAAGGGTGGGTGTCAGGGGGATGCAGCCAGGCTCTGCTCAGTGTCATCTAGTGATAGGACAAGGGGCAATGGGTGTAAGCTGGAACATAGGAGGTTTCATATAAACATGAGAAGGAACTTCTTCCCAGTGAGCAGAGCACTGGAACAGGCTGCCCAGGGGGGTTGTGGAGTCTCCCTCACTGGATATGTTTAAAACTCACATGGATGTGTTCCTGTGCAACTTGGTCTAGGTGATCCTGCTGTGACAGGGGCATCGGACTAGATGATCTTTTGAGGTTCCTTCCAATCCCTAAAGTTCTATGATTGTGTGATTCCACATAGGGAAGACTGGCACCATAAGTGAGACTGGCTCAGACTGCCCAGCAGAGCTGAACGGTCCTGAGGGAGAAAGTCTTGGGTCTTTGGTGGTGAGTAAGAAAACCTTCCAAATAAGAGAATCATAGAACCATAGAATCATTAGGGATTGGAAGGGACCTCGAAAGATCATCTAGTCCAATCCCCCTGCCACAGCAGGATCCTGCCCTGGTGGAGAGATTCTCAGTAAACAGAGGCACTTGGGCACATTTAAAGACAGGTGCTCTCTTGTTGTAACAAGTGACACAAACAGTCTTGAGGTACATGCATCGGTATCGCAAAGAGCAGGGAAAGTAGCCTCAATTACTTCCTCTCTCTGGGAACCACACTTGAATTCCCCACACAAATGAGTGTGTTCACTTGCAGTTCTTTGCAGAAAAGGCTTTGCTCTCCTTCTTTGAGGGATGTGGTGATAATTGGGACCATAACAGCTCAGAACCAGATCCTGACATTTCACAGCTCAGGCTGATTGTGCTAATTGTTGTGGATTAATAATGAATGTGGAGCACTCGCACCGAGAGGGACAGGAGGAAAGGGCCTGCATTTTTCCTGTGGGGATGTGTGATTTTCTGCCCCACAATAGGCAGCTCCTCCAGCACACGGTTACGGGGGAAGGCAGCCCAAGAAAACATCCTTTTTGGTAGTGAGCAGCGATGACCTTTTACTTTTGACTATTTGTGCATAGGCGGCGAGGAACGGAGACGCGCTACGTAAAGAAGTTATTATTTGCTAATTTGCAGCGTGCTGTAAAGCACACAGCACACTATCTATTATGTATCACGCGTTACAATTACAACAACAGTTTAATTAATCACCAGCACCGTGTTTTGTATCAGTCTGCTGCTGGATTCTGGGTAATGGTGTTGTTTACCATTTAGCAAGCAGCAACATTTCACTCTGTTTCACTACATTAAACTGCTCAAATAAAGCAAACGGATATTGGAAAGAGTTGGCCATCTGCCTTTATTTTCTTTTACTTTTGTTAAGGAAAGGGGGAAAAAAAAATAAACCCCACCGCAGCCTCTGACAGGAGAAAGAGCACAGCCATGAAACAGATAGTGACAAAAAACACCCTTTTTATCAGGTCGAAATCTCATCTAAATGCAGTTCTGATGAATGGTAAAAAGCTTGCTTTGTGGATTTGGAGTGGGTCTCAAGACCAGCAATGAAGTCTAATGATTATTTAATGGTGCCGCACTTGAAGCAGGATTATGTGAGACTCTCTCCCCCGTTAAGAGTTTGATGAATAGGTTTTGTGACAGCCATTTAGGAATAAACAAGAATTCATCAGTCTGCATAAGAAGAAGCCAGTTTATAGATTAAGTTTCTTGAGGTAATTCATGAGGTCAGTCCCATTTAGATGTAGACTATTAGGGCTCAGCTTTTGAGAGCGGCCATACAAGGGAGTTACTCCAAATGGACCCTGCTAATACAAAGCCCCCTTTCAGAGGGAAGCCTGAAATTTTTATGACCCTGCTGCTAGGAAGCACATCAACTTGTCACTGTGAAGATCTGCTGGGGCAAGACCTCATCACTCTATTAAAGAGCTCTGTGACCCTATTGATTTGAAGTATTTAAAGCAGGGGTGAAGTTCAAAGCAATTTCTTTTCTATACTATTACTCAGCCTCTATGTGTCTTGGCTCTAAAACATCTGCTGTCAGTTCCTCTCTGGTGTCTGACTCTGGAATCTGTCACTGGAGAACAGAGTAGTTTTATTTAGAATAAATTGGATTCCTTTTGAGTTTTCAGCATTTCGTATTGTGATCAATGGTTTACACTCCTTCATGTGCCAGGAGACTTAACTGCCACTGTACCCTTTCATATCTCTTCATGACTCAGCCAGAGCTTGCTCCTGAGGCTCTGTAATTGAATTCTAACAGGTAAGCAGCCACCAGTTTTTCTAATTGGCCAATCAATAAAAATAATACACTTTCACAAAAGGAGAAAAAAAAAGAAGTGAAAGGGAAAGGGTGAAAACATGCCTTAATGTCTCTCTAGGATCAAAACTCGACCAAGATCTTTGATCATTATTTGCTCATAAGGGGGAAAAAAAAGAAAAAGATGCTGAGTAAACAGCTCCATTTATTTTTAATGTCAGCAAGTAAATCTCACTGCTGGCTCTTGGAGGGGCTTCTTCAGAACCATGCTGCCTCCTCCACTTCTGTGAGGGAGCTGAAGGCAACAGGGCACCATCTCTGATGCTTAATAATAAATCGGATCAGGAGCATTTATTACAGACCTGCCTTCTGACACCAGGCTGGTTATTAAAGGCTGTGTAGAGCACAAGATTAATATTGTTTGACGATGTCAGGCACAACAATTGAGATACAAGGATGAGCAATGAGATGGGAATGGCAACAAAACAGTTACAAAACTATCTAAGATAATGATGCATAGCAACAGAAAGAAATTAGGTGGGGTCTTCACCTAATTACGTGGAGGATTTCCTAGAGCAAATCTATCTGTCATCTTCATCAAGGGAACCAAGTTCCGATGTGAAAAATGCGCCTTCTCTCAGGGGCAACTTTGTCAAATCGCTGTCCTGTTCCTACCCTACCTGTACTATTCAGACACATTTTATTGTGTGTTCTAACAAATTGCCTAATGTACCTGAGATAAAAGGGATATACCTGAGCAGACAGAAACGTACCCATTGTTTTCATCTGATTTATGTTGATCTACGTTGCCTGCAAACCTGACCCGTGATTTACGTTGTCACCGTTTTATTAATGCTGTCCTTTTACATAAACCTTTTAAAATGGAATGTGTTTCTGGGGGAAATGAGTTATGTCTACTGCAAGATGGCACCTGCACAGTTTATTCAGCAGTACTGTTAACAGTCTAGAGGTCTGAAGACAGATGTACCTATTGCATGTCAATCAAAACACATGTCCTTTGCAGCTTTGTATTTTCTTTAGTCAGCAAGAAAACCACGTTACTGCTGTCTGAGGTCAACAGTAAATGCGGCACCAGAATCCCTGCCTGAGCATTTTCTATATAGAAGGCACCAAAGATGAGGAAGGAAGATAATAGCTTGTATTCTACTCCTCTGAGGGAATGAGTGATAAACAAAATTCTTAGCCATTTCTTCTATCTCTTTTATTTTTAAAAGTGGAGCTGGTAGAAGTCACTGGCAACAGAACACCATTACAAGCTGATATCATCTTGAGTAAATGCTGCTGAATATGTTGACATTTATGACACATTCTCCCAGGGCACATTTCAAACTGAAACTGAAACTTGATGGACCAATTGCACTCCATTTAAAAAAAATTATACAAAGGTTTGGGGTTTTTTTCTTCAGCCTATATAAATTGAGAGTTTCAAAACACAGCTTTCTGCCCTATAAATCTACATGTGGAAGGTCAGTCCAAAGGCAACAAAGCAAAACATCTTTTTCTCATCTTTTATTTTAGATTATGGGTGATATAAGGATTTATAGAGCTTGAAAATTTATTACCGTGTTAATAGGGCCCCCTGTTTATATCCAGCAACATATGTTATACCCAGAATCACTAGGAAGCAGTAGCATTTTTAGGGATGGAGGGGAAGGCAGTTAATGAATTAGGCCTAATTACCTTGAAAAAAATCTCTGGAAGGAACAGAGAGAAATCTTTTGGGGAAGAAACACAAAGAGAACGCGAGAAAATATTCTTTCACATGACCACTGTTGTAAACTTCATCTCACACCTTCAGAACCAAAAGGCAAACACAGTCTGAACTCAGTAGACCTACTCATGTCATTAAATGAGAAGAAACAGAGAAAGATTTTGTGTCTGCTTAGAAATGTTCTTCCTTAATGTTCTTATAGGCATCTTTGTCCTAACAGCTGAGCACGTACTGAAGGTGCTTGATGGACACTGACATCTTAGAATCATAGAGTCATTAGCGATTGGAAGGGACATCAAAAGATCATCTAGTCCAATCTCCCGCCCCCCAGCAGGATCACCTAATGAAGATGTAACTTGGAGGATAGATGAGGATACCTTGATGTCAGAAAGGCTTTTGACACCATCTGCCATGGCATCCTCATAGTCAAACTTCAACAAATGGATTGGATGATTGGATAGTGAGGTGGATGAGGAACTGTTAAAGGATAGCATTGCGGTCAGTGAGGCAGAGTCAAATTGGAGGCCTATGTCTAGTGGCATTCCTCAGGGGCTAGTACTGGGTCCAAGTCTTATTCAATATATTCATCAACAAGCTGGATGAGGAGACAGAACGTATCCTCAACCAGTTTGCTAATGAAACAAAGCTGGGAGAACTGGCCGCCATACTGGAGGTCTGTGCTGCCATCAAACATGGCCTTGATGGGCTATGGAATTTGTCAGGGAGAAACTTGATGAGGTTCAGCAAGGGCAAGTGTAGATGCTGCAACTGGGGAGGAATGACCCCATGTACCAGTACAGACTGGGGACTGACCTGCTTAAGAGCAGCTCTCAAGAAAAGGACCTAGGGGTTCTTGTGGACCACAGGCTGACCATGAGCCAGCAATGTGCCCTTGTGGCCAAGGACATTGGTCACTCTTGGGGTGTATTAAGAAGAACATGGCTAGTAAGTCAAGGGATGTTCTCCTCTGTTTCTACTCTGCCCTGGTTAGTCTGCATCTGGAACACTGCATCCAGTTCTGGGCTCCTCAGATTAAGATGGACAAGGAACTACTAGAGACAGTCCAGTGCTGAGCCAGAAAGATGATCAGGGGGCTGGAACATCTTCCTTGTGAGGAGGGGCTGAGAAAGCTGGGACCGTTTAGTCTGAGAGGAGGAGAATACAGGGAGATCTCCTAAATGCTAGGAAGTATCTAAAAGGTCAGTGTCAAGATGATAAGACCAGGATATTCTTGGTGGTGTCCAGTGATAGAACAAGGAGTGGGTGATTGGATCCATGGGTCTCCACAGACAGATCATGAACCCACCTTGACAGACGTGTAGATGACACGTCAGCGGGCCTCATGCCAGCAAGGACAGCACAAGTCAGAGCAAGTTCATGGACCCAGACTCGTAAGTTGATTTATATCCTAAATATTGATCTCCTTTATCTGTGTGTTGCCACATCCATCTTTGTCTTGAATCTAATCTTTCTTCCTCTACAGGTGGTTTATCATTTTTTCCAATGCCTTCATATTATGAGCTTTGCCACCAACAGACATAATATGTCCCACTCTGGGTTGTTCAGTGTGAACCCCTCCCATCCTTAAGTATTACTAATCATGTTGTCATCACCTACATAAACAATAGTCATCAATAATTATTTCTATTTTCACAAAACCACTAAAATGACAAAAGCAAAGCTGGTATTAATGGAAATAAATATGAAGGGGACATGTGTATTGTTGAGACTGAATTTCTGTTTTTCATCTGTATCAGTGTCATGTAGAGGTACCAGACAAGATGAGGGTGCTGCAGAGACTCCATCTTAAATTACCAATTGAGATGAAGAAGAAGCAGATATGAAGGGGGTGAGTAGAGCCAAGACTAGAAACCAGACCTGCATCAGTTTGTTTCCTTAAGGTCATGTAGAGTTGTAAGAGGAAGCTTTGCAGAGACTTACCCCACTGTCTGTCCTCCAGTTGGGGACAGAGGGTGCAAAAGCAGCCCCATCTAAGCCAGGGCATTGCATCTTCTCTACCCAAACATCACCCTCCTGTCTGCATATCCCCTTGTAATCGGGGGGGTAATGTCAGCCTGTACAATGTTTTGTCTATTTAACAGAATATGCTGAAGCTTTTATAACACAAGAACTTGTGTTCTTTTGAGGGTAGGGTGAAGAGTGAGGGATGTATCTCTGCTAAGCAAAAGTCCAGTGTGATGCTTCCACTTGTCTGACTTGTGAGGTGTGAAATGCTGTGTCCATCACAAAGACAAAGAAGAACTGTTGGCATTTTATGTTCTTCAATCCAGAAAGCAGTCAATGAACTTTGGCAGAGAAGACTCAGGGTCAAAGCTGCACTTTACCTGAGACAAACTATGCAAACTTTTTCTGTAAGAAAGTAAATTTTGTCCACCTAGGACCTAAAAAACATATTGTAGGGTCTTGTAGGTTAAGTAGCTTCAACAGGAAAAGCTAATGAAGTAGCACTATGGGATACCATATGGCTTAAGAACTTGAGAGATGCCTGGTGATTTAAGCCTCAGAAAGGAGTATAAATCATAGAACCGTAGAATCATAGAATCAGTAGGGATTGGAAGGGACCTTGAAAGATCATCTAGTCCAATCCCCCTGCCAAAGCAGGATCACCTAGACCAAGTCACACAGGAACACATCCAGACAGGTTTTAAACATCTCCAGTGAAGAATGCTCCACAGTCTCCCTGGACAACCTGTTCCAGTGCTCTGTCACCTTCACTGTGAAGAAGTTCCTTCTCATATTGATGTGGAACCTCCTATGTTCCAGCTTACAACCATTGCCCCTTGTGCTATCACTAGATGACATTGAGCAGAGCCTGGCTCCATCGTCTTGACAACCACCATTCAAATATTTATAGACATTAATGAAGTCACCCCTCAGTCTTTGTTTCTCCAAACTAAAAAAACCCAGCTCCTTCAGCCTTTCCTCATAAGGCAGGTGCTCCACATCCTTCCTCCCCTCATCATTCTCATTGCCCTACGCTGGACTCCCTCCAGCAGCTCCACATCCCTCTTGAACTGAGGAGCCCACAACTGGACACAATACTCCAGATGTGGTCTCACCAGTGCTGAGTAGAGGAGGAGAAGAACCTCTCTTGATCTGCTAACCACCCCACTTCTGATCCACCCCAGGATGCTGTTAGCTGTCTTGGCCACAAAAGCACACTAAGTATAGGTGCCTAACAATTCAGAAGAGCTGCTGGTTTTCAGACTGAGGTTTTCACCATATCAGCAAAGACAAATTGCATATGAAACTATGTATTTCACATTTATAGGGGTCTTAATAAAAAATTAATTTGGAGATTAGAAGAGGAAGATCAATGGCAGTGTATGCACGAGTTCAGAAAGGAGAAACATCTAATCCCACGTTATTGCTGTAAGGCTAATAATGAAAAGAAGGACTGGATAAAAACCTCTCTAGCAAATAAGATACTAATCTTGGAAATACTGTCACTGTTACTGGCTTCTGCTCCTCTCTCCAAGCTCCTCACTCTCAAAGCACCTTCTGCTCTCATAGAGAGACCAAGGAGGTTTTCTGGGTGATCCACAGCTGGTCATATAATTTATTATCAGAATAGATTCAGTTCATAGTGTCTAATTCCAAGTGATAGGACAAGAGAAAATGGCCTGAAGTTGCACCAGGGGAAGTTTAGGTTAGAACCTAGGGAAAATATCTGCATTGAAAGGGTCTTCAGGCCTTGGAACAGACTGCCTAGGGAGGAGGTTGAATCGTCATCTCTGGATGTGTTTAAAAAGTCGACAGGGTTTAGTGGTGGGCTTGGGGCAGTTAGGTTAATGGGAGGACCTGGTGATCTTAAAGGTCCTTTCTAACCAAAGCAAAGCTATGAATTCTGTTTACATTCTGCCTGTGAAAGCCTGATGAGATTCTCGAAGGTTCATTTGAGCTGTAGGTGTTTGAGTGATAATAGTCTCACATTGGCCAGGGTTGATTTTCATGTTCTCAAGATTTTCATCCTTTTTATCTGGTCTGTTCTAACTGAACAAGCTGGGTCAGGGAGGGTCTCTGTTGCCTGACTGGATGAGCTTAATCTTTGAGTAGACTTTCAGTACAAACTTACCATGGATGAGTTGGAAGTTTGTGTGTATGTTATAGTCTCCATCCAAAGTAGATGTCTTTTTTTAGGTGAAACTTTCTCCCAGTCAGATTATAGCCCGGAATATCTGCAGAAAAATAAATACAAAACGATTGCAGGGAAGTAATTTTACAAAAGTTTTTAAAAAATTGCATTTTTTTACTCTCCACTCTTGAAAGACAGGTTAATCAGGTTTAGAATATCTCCACAAGTGCTACACCACTACAGATGCAGCAGAAGCACCAAAAGCAGTGGCAGTGAAGCGTGTTGAAGCAGCACTGGTAACAGCAAGAGACAAAGCTCTAATGTTTAACGCAGACCTTAATCTTAAAGTGGCTTTTACATAGTGAGAAAGTGCATCTTATAGAGGCAGTGCGTGTTTGTCCAACACCCATTTCCAGAAGGGACCTCATAAGAGCAGAGGGTCAAACACTGAAGTGACCTTACCTGATGCTAACACTACATTTAATCAGCAACAAAATGTATTTTGTAGCTTAGATTACTATCATTCCTTTAACCTCTCTCTGCATGTGGGTTCTTTTCTGAGCATCTTTGTTTCTACTTACACTTCAGTCTGGATCATGTGTGTTCTTTTGAAGCAAGTTGCCCTCATTTTCCACACTTGCTTTGCAGCGCAGCGTGATCTTAGACAGTGTGAACTGCCTTTATATATTGAACTGAGCTGGGAGATGAGATCTGCAAAAAGCACTTAATGCCACTAAGAGGCTTTATTCCACACAACCAGACTAGAGCTACTCTGGGGCAAAACACCTCAAAGGTGTTTGCTGTGGACACAGGGACACCAGTTTCCCTTTCCACCACACTTGTTAGCAAGTGGCAAGTGTCTGAGAGAGAGGCAGATGCTTCCTGGGTGCAAGTTGCCAAACCAATGCAGAACACCTGAGTAAAGAAACCAACTGTGATTAATCACACAGGTGATGCTGCCCTGCAGGCACTGCAATATGTAAACTAATAGATATCTAATTGACTTGAATATTGTTGATGAGTTCCTGTGATGGGCCTGAAGAGGACCACTAGGACAGAGCAGTGGTGGCATGACACAAATGTGCCCAAATCACATGCTGCTGAGGATGTGGAGATTAATGCCCCTTGAGCAGCCCTGAAAATAGTCTCGGCCATGTGCAGGGTTTGGGCAATCCCTCCTAAATATGTTATATGTTACAGGTATGTCCTGATGCTTCCCACCAGTTGTTTTGTATGCTGAGCTCTCTGTCCTGGGAAGTCTGAGTTTATTAGACATCCATTATAATTGACACATTGTTGCAGCAGGGGTGAATAGATGCATTAGACAGATGATCTTAATTGGCTTTCATCCAAAAGAATTAAAATAAAAAGACAGCTGAATTTCATTCACATTTTCAATTAGTAAAACTTCCTTTCATTATTATAATGCCTGCTGAAACAGCAGCCACATCAGGGTGACAAATCCCGTTATCATGCTTTCTGCAATTGTCTTCCAAAAAGGCATCTATTGAAAGCATTGTCTGAGCGTGTGTATAATGCTGACAATCAAGCTCTGCTCAGAGAGCTGGGGGAGGGTGTCTGGCTGTGATCTATATAGAAATGCATTTCTTTCCCGTGCGGCCGGTTCTTCAGGGCTGTGTGTTTGCACCGGGGCAATGTACTCTGACAGGCTGTGCCTACTAACAAGATCAATCACTGAGCATTAGTGGAATTCTCATGCTTTCCACCTCTTTTTCTTCCCCTTCTTTATTGAGCGTGATCCTTTGCAGGTGCTATTTGTTTGTCAGACTGTTGCAGAGCAAATGTGGAAATCATCTTTTTCGTAGGGAGTAGATAACGGCTGGACTCACACTGCCAACAACGCTTTCACTCTGCAGTACTAATCGAAAATAATGTGAAAATAATTCTTTAGGCTTTAGAGGAAGAAATAAGTGATGTCTTGGGGGTTGGGAGCAAACAAAGGGGTATCAGGGTGTTGGCTTTTAAAGTCCTTTTTAAGCAGCTAAGCAACCTCACGCGCTTTTCATGGCCTCCCAGATTCTTAGCTTGGCGGGCTCACCTCACTTAACAAGACCCAATGATAGTATTTATTTGTTCCATATGTGATGCTGAAGAGAAGCGTGTGGATAACCAATAAAATCATTTCATGTAGGACTTTTGTTACCCAGTTTCCTTTCATTGAATTATACGCCAAGAGCCAAATGTATTGCCTGAGGGTTGTTTTCTTTTTATTTATGTAACTATTTACTTATTGAATTGCTCCAACTTGCATAATTACCTACACCATCTAACTTGTGACAGTCATGGTCTCTTATATCATCCCACCTGAAACTGCACATATGGATCACAACCATTACATTTGGGGATGATGTTCAGCTTTCCACATGCAGAAGCTGGGAGCCGTTAATTTCAAACATCCTAACAAGACACAGTCAGCTGATGCCAAAAATTCAGTTAACAGACTGAAAACTTGGCATCTGATGCCACAGGATTTCTGCAAGTGACAGCCCTTGCACAGATGAGGGGCACTGACACCTCTGCTAAAGTCTACTTTCTCTTTATAGAAGCATCTCGAAGCTCTAATCTTCTGAAACTGTCTGGTTCATGGACTCCTCGGAATTTTGGACACCACTGCCTCTACAATTTTGTGTGCTTCACGTCAGCCTGCAGGTTCACTGTGCCACACCTGTGCCAACTGCAGTTACAGCAAGAGCCTAATGGATCCCAGTGATGCTTTATGAACAGGCAGGTAAAATTATATGTATCAGCTAAAGGAATGGTCCTAAATTATGTTCTTCTCTACTACAAATATACTCCCTGCCCATCGTTGCTCTCCTGGGAGCTGGCTTGCCTCACAGAATCACAGAATCACACAGAATCGCAGAACATTAGGGATTGCAAGGGACTTTGAAAGATCATCTAGTCCAATCCCCCTGCCACAGCAGGATCAACTAGACCAGGTCTACCACAGGAACATGTCCAGATGGGTTTTAAACGTTCCCAGAGAAGGAGAGTGAAGTAGCCTTCTCAGTGTAAAAGTACTGCTAAGGCAGCAGAGAAAGCTGGCAAGTCAAGAGACCTTGTATTTTCAACACCTTGCCTCTGCAGTTGCAGTTCCAGTGTCAACATCCGTGTTTCTCCTGGTTATTGTTATTACTACATACATTTTCACTGCAGTAATTCCTACAGCATCTGTGAGATTTTGTCAGAACACTTCCCATTCTCCTTCACAAGACTTTCTTTGGAGACATGAGGACCAATTCTGTGATTCTCTGACCAAGTACAGTGGTTGGAATCCCAGTTACTATCCATGGTGAGACGCCAGAAGAGAAAAATAAGATTGGTAGCATGGCCATGGCCAAACCAGCCTGGGTTCAGCCTCCTACAGAAGAGCAGTTCCATTTTTGCTGGTTCCATTGGACATGCTGTCCCCGTGTGACTCCCGGATCTGTCAGAGATAGGGCACCTTGCAGCAGGCTTCTGCTAACTTGAGTTATGTGGAGGAGTATTTCCCTGGAAAGACTCTTCAATGACATTTCTGATCAGCAAGTTTGCTGTCACCTAATTTACACCGCCCTGCTAGGACACGTCATTCATTTTCATAAAGTATTGTGAGTTCTTCAGTTGGAAGATGCTAAGTAAATGCAGCTATTGCCTGGAGAAGTGAACTTCTCTTTTTTTTTTTTCAGACTAATACAGTTCAGATTTTTTTATTTCCTCAGATTTTTTGTTCTCTTGTTTCACATGCCCATAAAAATCCAACACAGCTGGGCCCTACCATGCTGGGAGAGTTAGAATCATAGAATCATGGAATCATTAGGGATTGGAAGGGACCTCAAAAGATCATCTAGTCCAATCCCCCTGACACAGCAGGATCACCTAGACCAAGTCATAGAGTCAGTCAGGGTTAGAAGGGACCACAGGATCATCCAGTTCCATGCTGTGAGCCTTACCAGCTGTGTTTTCCACTTTCTCAGCTGGCTGGCCATCTCTAAAGGATTACTTAAGTACCAATTTAAGATCTGTCAGCATATCTGTTAAGTAAAACCAAGACAATTTTGTTCCTGGTCAGGTTTCTGGTAAGGAAGAAAAATTGTTCATGTTTTAATGACCAGTGGAGCTCCCAAAGTTGCGGTGAAGCTTTCTTTATAAAGGGTGACACGCAAGAACAAAAGAATAAAGCAAAGGCCAAGACTAAACCCACTAAGGAATAGTGATGAAAGGGGAAGAACGCAAACCATTCCTCATCTTTCCTACTAGAGACACACTTTATAGTTAATGCATTTAATGAGTCACCACTGACTTATATTGCCTGAAAGCTCACTGAATTATTGAGAGTCTGTGGTATGGATTATATGGAAGAAACACTTTGAAAGTGGCTTTTTCCTCTGTGCAAACTTGATTTTATTTGTATTCAGCTACTGTTATATTTTGAGGCTGTTATTAGACAAGTTCATCTTTCCTGTATATTTTAAAGAGCTGATGGGGTTTAGTAAAAAATAGGTGTTTTACAGAACCTTTAGAAGCTCTGAGGTTTACAAAACACCTGAGGAAAGCCTAACCAAAAGAAAGACAAAAGAATAAATCAACAGCAGCAGCATTTCACTAAGACATATGTCTACTAATTTACCCTGAATAAAGCATCTGCTGTGTACTGGGCTTTTTTCAGATGGACAAATATTGACTCGGCTTGATTTTTCTTACATCCTCTAAATAAATAATAACAACCTGAATATTTTACTTTTTCCCTTGGGTAACGGGAGGGCACGCTGCTGGCGCACCCAGACGAAGAGGTTGCTGCTCCAGGCGCACGTACAGCGCATCCTTCACCGCAGACCTGGTTATTAAATTTTCAACTTCTAGTCTTAGGTTGTAGATTGATTTGGCAGCGATTAGATCCGAGCTAGAAAGGAAAGCTGTCTTGTTAACCGTTTCCCATATGATGATTTAACATTGGCTTGGCACTGTGCTTTAGTGCCCTGCAAACAGACAGTTTTCCAAAAGGGATGGTGTCTGCAGCCCGTATGCAGAGCTTGCTGATAGCTCTGCTTCACAGACACTTCTCTGAAAATCTGGCCGCGGATGACACACCAGCGGGAGCCATATTAGCAATATCATGCTTGTCAAACACAGCTTTGAGAAATATTATTTATAGGGCTGGCTAGTAAACAAATCCATTTTGTGAAAAACGCTTCAGAATACGATTTTGGTCCACAGCAGAATGAAAATGAGAGCTGTCAAACTGTGGGCTTGTTGAGAGGGGTTTGGTCGTTTTTTTGGTGGAAATAAAGATCCTGGGAACTGGCCAATAACTGGGTTGTCAGGATGAGCTCCTGGGACATGGAAATGCCAGAACTCAGTCCCTGTTTCTTCTGCAAAACGCTCTTGATCAGCTGCAAAACAATTGCCTCATGAAAAAACATGCCATCAACACTTTTGCTACTGGCTTCACTCATTAGCCAGCTAGTAGTAACTGGTTGTCCATCTAATCCAAAGAGCTAACCTCTGTGCTGTGCACTGCAGTTCTCTGCTGTTCCCATCGCACTAGCTAAACCTTTCATCTTAGCTCCCACTAATCCACCTGGCGCTTCTCAAGGAGTCCAGAGTTACTAAACAATGAGATTTGCCACCACAGCCAAACGTATCACCCACCTTCCCTTAATCTGTGCTGTCTTCTACAGCTGGAAACCCCAAGTTGTCCATGTCTCACAGCAGGCAAACCAGAAGCCACTGATTCCTGGGTGCAGCCCTCAAGAATCATGACACATACGTTAACATGTCTCTTATTGTCCAGGACGACTTGGTTTCACTGAACCACAGCCTAAATAAATGCAATTTGGAGCCGAAAATCTGAGTGTATCTGACTACTGGTCTCCATCTTTCAAAATATGTTCTTGTCTTCTGTGGTCAGTTCCTGAAAAGAAATATTCATTTCTTAGCTTTCAGAGTCAAGTCAGTGAAGCTGCTCTCATCCATCAGGCTGCTCTGGCGCCTTTTGCAAAATAAAAACCTTGTACTGTAAATTCCATTCTGAAGCACCTTTCCATTTGAGGAGTGCAAGACTGCTGTAGAGCTCTTTCCCATTCTGAGAGCATCACACAGTGAGGCCTTCATCCCTCTGGTCATTACTGCAGTGCAAATAACAGGGCAGCAGCAGCAGCAAAGACCCAGAGCAGCCACCAGTGTGATAGCAATTCCATCTGCATAAAGAATTCTGACAGAAAGGGCACAGTCACAGCACAAGAAAAATGTTAAAAACCCCAAACTTTCACTGATTTGCAGGGTCTTGCCAAACCTACTGCATGTGCATATGAGTTGTGCATATAAACTGTCTCCCTGCTGCATCTGAGGAGCTAGATATAGTTTAGAGACGAGCCTGCACCTATGGGGAGCACTGGGAAGGGTGCCCCACGAGCTCTGCTGGCTAACCCATGCTCTGAGCATCACAGCATGCTGCCACCCTCTAAGGTGTGTGACTGTAAAGCAGAAATGCTCCATTCAAAGGAGTTTGGAAGAGCTGGTGTAGAGGAGCACCTTGCAGGGCTGCTGCAGAGGGTTGGAAGAAGCAAGCAAGGACTTGGAAGACACAGGGAGTCACCCTTACGCCTTCACTCTGCTTCACAGCAGAGGAAGGAGCCACACATCCCTTCAAAACAGCCTCATAAGAAGCCACATTCCCCTCTGCAGCTTTCAAATTCTCATCATTATCAGGACATAACGACCCCATTACACCAGTGATTGCGGGTGTCTCCTCTGTAGCAACACAGGGGTGGGAGACAGAGATAAGATCCTAAAGCTCTCAAGAGGCAAAGGTGAGGTTCAGGAGCTTTTTTCTCTCTACATTTTGCTGCTTTTATAAAACAAATAAAAGTTGCTGTTTTTATTTCCAGAAGGCTGCTGAGAAGACACAGGCTTACACAAAGTCCGTCTCTACTTGCCTGAGCTTTTTGGAGAGGTGATTGGGATAAAGGCTCGGTAAAGGTCACCGCGAGCTGCTGACTGATGCAGCTGTTTGTGCAGGTACATCTCAAGCTCTAATGGGACCTTTTACCTGAAGACTTCATCATGGAAAACCACGTAAACTGTTTCTCAGCTAAAGGTCTTGTCTAGACATGGAAGACCTCTCTTGAAGGGAGTGTAATACTTCTGGGGCACGGTTCACCTCTACATCTGTCCATTTTGGCTGGTTGTTTGCTTTAGGTTGTAATGGGTTTTGATGTCTTATCTCCCTCTGCCCATGGCTGTACTGTAAATGGAGAGTTGCAGCACAGACACGACATGATAAACAGGTTCCTGCATGACAACCACATGCTGAAGGAGGCTCTGAGTCATTCTGAGGTTTCCTAAAATTGCAGAGTGAACAGAAGTAGACACAGGATTTTGCATTAGGTTTGTGCCATGTTACTGTTTTAGGAAAGTCACAGTTAAAAATACTTTCAAGTGAACAATCCTCATTTCATAATTTATCAATTTTATTTTTCAATTAAGGCCCTATTGCTTCAAACATGGCTAGAGAAGTGGTGTTGGATACGGTGTCACAGTCCCTGATGCTCTTTCAGGCTGCCAGTGCTGTGTTACCGTCCTTCCTCCTTTCCATCAACTAGCCTACACCTCTTGGTGGCAGAATAAGTGCTCCGGCTCTGAGCCAGCCTCTGCTACTTCTAAACAGCATCAGCCAAGGGACAGTCTGACACTGACCTCCACACTGAAGCACAAAGAGAGAGAGAAAAATTAGAAATACAAATCCAGCTGGGTCACTGAGAATGTCTGAAAGTGGCTCTTGCTTTTAAGAGTGTTCTGTGATCTTTCACAAGGTAGGTGATCATTTCTAAAAGTTTTGTGAACACAGATTCACAGAATCACAGAACATTAGGGATTGGAAGGGACCTTGAAAGATCACCTACTCCAATCCCCCTGCCACAGCAGGACCACCTAGACCAAGTCACACAGGAACATCTCCAGGCAAGTTTTAAACATCTCCAGAGAAGGAGACTCCACAAGACCCCTGGGCAGCCCCTTCCAGTGCTCTGTCACCCTCACTGTGAAGAAGTTCCTTCTGACACTGATGTGGAACCTCCTATGTTCCAGCCTACACCCACTGCCTGTTGTCCTATCACTAGATGACATTGAGAAGAGCCTGGCTCTGAATTCCAACAGGCACCAAAATAATTGCAATGCTTTAAAATATATGAAGGGATGGTCTTCACTGTAGCAGACAATGCAGATATTAATCCTGTGTGCCCCGCAGTGATCAAAATTCATTGTGTCTGGGACAGCCAAAGATCCACATTTCAAGCATAACTGACAGCAGGCAACCCTGCAATAAGGAACTTAGAGTATTAGTACAAAAATAGTGGCTATTATTAACAGGCACCGTGGTCCAGCAGCCAGGAAGACTCTTCAGGCTTTGCTAACCTAAGGTGGTTGCGGCGGTGCCACTTTCCAAAGACAGCATGCATTACAAGCTATTAGTCAGAAGTGGATGCAATTGATTCTTTACACAAATCGATCTATTAAATGCCAGAGAAATGCAGAGGGAGGACAGACTGCTTTGCTGGTTTTGTTTTTATCAGGTTTAATTTAGGCTGGTGTTAAACCCTTTGTTTCCCCTGGTTTGGCGGCTCCCGTCGGTAACGAATTACTGAAGCATATTTGGTTGAGATACTCTTTTTCCCAGACAGCATGATGATGTTCATCTATTAGCATAAGCACTCAAACTGTGTCCAATGTCTTAAAGCACTTTATGCAAATCTTAATCACTTGAGAATTTTATTCTGAAACTAATGCTTTAAGAGTTTTGATTAATCCACTAATTTCAAGATTTCTACTTTAAATACTTCAGCAGTGTGCATTAAGAACCTTTGCCATCCATGGTATATACTGCCTGTGACACCAAATCTCAGCCATGAACTGCATCCATGGTTTAACACCAAGCATCAGCAGTAGTGGTGGAAGTGCTCTGAGGTCCTACAGCATTCAAATATTATTTTAGTCGAGGATTCTGTAAGTATGATGTAAAATTTAGCTATCACCACCCTCAGTCTGACTCAAAAAGTAAGCAAATCCAACCAAATTTACTCAGATCACAGAACATCAGGGTTTGGAAGGGACCTCGAAAGATCATCTAGTCCAATCCCCCGGCCAGAGCTGGATCACCCAGACCAAGTTGCACAGGAACACATCCAGGCGGGTTTTAAACGTCTCCAGAGAAGGAGACTCCATGAATATGAGCTACACAACATTCATGGCTGAGATGCTGTTAAAGACGAGTGTCATGGCCAACAGATAATGCAGAATAATAGAGTCATAGTATGGCTTATGTGGGAAGTCATCTCAGAGATCATTTAGTTCCAGCTGGGTGGCCATAGACAGGGACACCTCTCACTAGCCCAGGTTGCCCAGAACCCCATCCAACTTGGCCTTGAAAATACAGTAGACCTAGGACAGCCATGCTGCCCCCTTGCATTTTTCTGCTGTGGCTTTTCTGGGTGTGCATGTCACAAGATGGCTTGTGTTTTGCCCACCAAAGCACATCCCCATTTGGCACGTACATGGCAGAGGGCCAAAGGCACAGTTAAAATTCTGATTCTACAATCTGTGATCTCAAGAGATGCATTTGAAACAACTCAAAAACCTCCAAAAGCACCCAAGAACCCAGGAAATAAAAACTGTACAGCAGTAGTCATAAAAGACAGCATATGTGGTTTAACTGAATTTGTCTGGAGTCCAATTAAGCAATAAGACATGATAGGGCGTGTCATATTACTGGGCCATTAATGCAAGTCTCTGGAGAACTGTGAGGCACAAGGCCAAGGAGAAGTGCATTAATGGCTTGGTAATACATGCTTTGTCATGTCCCATTGTTTTTTAGGGTATGATAATGTTTGCCTTTTGAAAAGCAAGAGCAAGAAAACATACTTGAAATATCTGGAAATCCAAATCAAACGTTCCCGTGAGCACGAAACAGGAAGGGATTGCTGCACCCTACGTGCCATGAACTGGGAGAGGTGCCATGAAGGAATCTGTTGGCTGTCCCAAGCTTCTTGTTACACTACAGCCATCTCACTGAAGGTCAGGTAGGGATCCTTTCCTAACCTCTGTCTGAGTTCACCGGGCTGTTGGCTGAGACAAAAATCAGCCTCCGTTTCAGTTGGAAAATCAAAGGCAGTTTGTAGTGTTGACATTTTATTACAAAAGTAAGTGGGACTAGGATTAAGAACATGTAAAGGAAATTGAGTTCCTTAAATCACCACATCCAGATAATATAAGTGTTTTCGAGTTGCCAGCCAAGAAAATCAAGATGCTGAGTGTCATTCTTTGCACGGGATACTGGAAAGACTGTAGAGGACTACTGGAAACCTCATGTTAGAGCCGTAACCAAGTAATCTGGTTAGTGTGACATCAAAACTCAGGCAAATTAATGGACCAGCAAATTAGAGGTTCAATCAATACAGGTTTAAATGATGATAATAAATAATTATGTCATTCAATACAATTTCATGGAAAATGCATCTTGTCAAGTTCATTTAATCATGTTTTTGATTAAATTATTATATACGTTGAGAAAAGTGGCTGCATTGACTTAATATATTTCGACTTCATCTTAGCACCACAAGAATATTCTGATTGGAAATTAGCATCATACGATATCAATATTTCAAATACTAAGTGGAATAAAAACTGACTGTATGACAGAATTCAGAGAAACCCTGTTAACGGGCTTTTCTATCCAATTTGGAGGGCCTGCAAGTCTGATCGCGAAGGTGTTGAGAGTAATGATGTGGTACAATATTTGTATGAATAAGTTGGGGGGAAATAATGGGAAATTGGTTGGCAGATATATACATACTGCTGAGGAGAACTAATACACAGACTAGAACATGTAATAAACTAGAACACTTGCTTAAAACGAAACAAATTTAACATCATGTACTTTATTAAGCTAAGCAGCACCTAAAGCTTCCAAAGAATGCCCTGGATAACTTCACTCAGGCTTCCACTGAAATACCTGAGCCAAGTACCAAAGGAAAAGGCTAAATAAATAAATGTCTGAGGCCCCAAGGCTGCCCAGTTTATTTTGCTTTTGCCTTTAGTCTAAGATAAACTTGAAAGTCCTTCCTGTCTGTCCACTGAAGGTAGTTTCTTAAATTGTGCAAGCACATCCAATGGCACCTGCCAACAGGAGCAGGTGCTTACAGCTCCTGCTATCTCCACATGCACCTTTCTAGGGAAAATTGTCTCTGTTGCACATCCTGATTCTCTATTTTGTTTTACTATATAAAATACATTCATGTGAACTGGTGTTGAACCTTATTATTAACCTTAGCTCTTCCTTTTCTTCCAATACTGGCCTCCTCTTAGCTTCCTTGGTGCAAAGACAGGGACAGGAGCCAGCATGGTGGGAACAGCAAGCAGTGTTGTGCCAAGGGTAAGAGAATAAAATGAGACCAAAGCAAGGTCACCTCTTCCTCTACAAACCTGTAATTGTCACTCCCCATTTTTCTACAAAAGCCTCAAATCTGTAAAAGGCAAAAGCCCTGGAGGATATGTCATCAACTGAAAGTGTTGGGTTAGTGTTACTAAAAAAGTCCAACACCAGTGCTACAGCACTGCTTTGGCTGGGACAACAAACTCACTCCTAAATCCAGGGACATGGCAGAATTTGCCAGGTTTGACAATCTCAAATCAACTGAATCCTCAATATTTCCAGCCTCAGGAAAAGAACAGTCTCTTTCAGAAGTTAGACACCAGGGTTTTTCACCCCCAGTCTAATAAACATCAATACCCTTTCAACCAAAGCTTATCTCTGTACATCATCTGTCACAACCTGAAGGGTTCCATCAAGTTGCATCTCACAACCAGGTATCCTACAACACCATGATCAGGGGAGAAGTGGATAGTGGCTGTCATGCATTTTAGAGGCTGATGTCAGATGATCTTTGTCAGCTGACTCTGCCTTTCACAGGGGACAATGTGATTTTTCAAAGGCTCTTTGATTTGGTATTTCTCTTGGCTTAACAGGTACGACAGGTTGGTTCTGACTCCTAGAATTTTTTTTCCTCAGATTTCATCCATCTAGTTGTGAGCAAATCAATAAAAAGACCCATTTCTTACGTTCCCATTCAGAGAAAAATTCTCAAAAGGTGTTATCTTTCATTAATTTTGGCTGTTAAAATTTCACCAGCAGCTCCCTTTTCCATTCACAGTGAGCCTTGGTTACTCTGGATTGTCCCCTTCTAGCATCCAACCACCATCTCTCATCTTCACAGCAAGGTTTCACATGAAATCTGGAGGACAAACTCTGACTGAAAAGCAAACACCATCAAGGAGCTGCTGGAGGGAGTCCAGCGTAGGTCAACGAGGATGATGAAGGAAGTGGAGCACATCCCTTATGAGGAGAGGCTGAGGGAGCTGGGTCTCTTGAGCTTGGAGAAAGGGAGACTGAGGGGTGACCTCATTAATGTCTATAAATATTTGAAGGGTGGGTGTCAGGAGGATGGAGCCAGGCTCTGCTCAATGTCTTCTAGTGATAGGATGAGAGGCAATGGGTGTGAGCTGGAACACAGGAGGTTCCATACAAAGTATGGAAGTAACTTCTTCACAGTGAAGGTGACAGAGCACTGGAACAGGCTGCCCAGGGAGGTTGTGGAGTCTCCTTCACTGGAGACTTTTAAACCTGCCTGGATGTGTTCCTGTGTGACTTGGTCTAGGTGATCCTGCTGTGGCAGAGGGATAGGACTAGATGATCTTTCGAGGTCCCTTCCAATCCCTAATGATTCTATGCTTCTAACGAGAGAGAAATAATACAGATCTCCCCCAACAGATTAGAAATGGTGACATAAAAACACTGATGTGAGTTTTGCCATGGAAAATGAAAGGTGGGAGAAGGAAAGTACTTTAACTTGTAAAAGAGAGGGTCAGGGAAAAGAAGGAAATGAGACTGTGACAGAGGAGAGGTGTTTCCCTGCAGTGAGGTGATTACCTGCCATCACGTGTGTGTGCAGTACTTGGCACAACAGCACCAGCTTTCTGACAGCACTGGGTCAGCTTTCTGCTCTGGCTTTGGCATTGGTGCCTGGAAAAGTCCAAAGGCTGCCTTTAAAGACCTTAACACTAGCATGAAAATTTGTCACTGAGGTTTTGCCTTTTCTGCTTTCTCAAGAAATAAAACAGATGGAAGAGCAGAAGAGAAATATCAGGTTCTCATCACATACTTGTGGGATTAAGTAGATAAAAATGTACATATCGACATAAACACCCAAGCACAGCAAAACATGGACAACCTCTCTACGACTGCCTAAATCTCTTAGCTGACACCCACAGCCACAAGTGCACGTGGACACGCACACGTTAGATACAGATTTATATAACCTTGGTTATGTAGTTGAAATCACTACATGAAAATACTCAGTTCGGAACCGTTTCCATGGGAATATCGGGGCTTGCACATCATTGTGAGGGAACATCTGTCTTGATTTGGGATTTCACCAATGTACCTTAGCTTTACTTGCTTAATGTTGGTTGAGATTTTACAGTCAAAGGCCCTCAGGCAAATTAAACTAGCCATGTACACCCTCAGGGAAATAAGACTTTAGTTACATGCCTAACACCAAATGATGCCAACTAGAAGAACTTTATGGTATTAATGAATGTCTATAATTAAACAACTGTTAATTGAAGTGAGACAAGCAGTCGATTGGAAATCTCACACTAGTTTTTGGACCTGGCTTTCTGTTGTAATTGCATTTCAAGATGCCTGAGCATCACTTAGCTGTTACTTAGTGCATTTTGCAAGGACTGAGCAGAGTTCTAGCCATCCTGTTCATTGATTTCGGTGGTAGAATAGCAGCTCAAATGCCAAGAAGGCTTGAGATGGTTTTCTCTTCAAAAAATCAGCTAAGTTTTCCTCTTAAATCCATACCCTGAAATCTGCCCGTGACTGTTTACAGAGTAAGGAAGACTTGTATAGCGCATATTTTCTTCCATTTCCTGTTTCAAAGGGCTTTTTAATCTCCTTAAGGACAAGTGCTATAACATATTGTGGTGGGTTCAAGACCACAATCAAAGATAAAGGAAAAGAAAACAAAGCAGTTAAGTCTCAATGAGATCTCGGATAGAATTTGCCAGACAATGGATAGCTTAGGGAAAGTGGGAAAGGGTTTATTAACTCTATAACCATATACAGAAAGAAGAAAAGGTTAAGTGAGTTAGTGCACCCAAACTCTGTCACAAATGTCATCACAGGTTCTGAGAAAAATACTGTGGAGATCACTATCGTATCGGTCCTTGGTATTTTACATTAGAGACCATGTCAGTCAAGTAGAGATGGGTGCCACCACCCTCGTTATTCTTCGTGTGTCACCACTGTCTTCTGCAGACACCAGTACCCTCTGCTCTCCAGACTGGCAAACTCTTCAATCATTCAGGGCAGCTTTCCCCAGCAAAATGCTGATCGAGCAGGCCTGATCCCTCAGCACCTGAACTGCATCCCTCGATGCAGGAAACATGCTTTCAAACAGGTCCCAGCCTCTGTCTTCCATGACCAAGATTTTAGGATTCTCCAGACCTTCTGCTTTCTTCAGCTAAGCATGAAGGAATTCTTAGCTCCTTCTCTCCCCAATACTCAAGCATCCTCAGCTCTTCTCAGTGGCAGAAGTGAAAAACAGTCTCTCTTCCACTTCCCGGAATATGGTGATTTTTTTTTTTTTAGTGTTAAAAGCTCTGATTCTACCTAAAAGAATATTTCTAGCTCACACAGTGGCTGAAAGGCTGAAAATACTCCCCAGAAGCAGCTTCAAATTCATCATATACCTGAAATAAAACCAGGGAAACCCCATTCAAATTCAGTTCCAGAGGTACAATGTGTGGGACTAGCTAGCACAGTTTGCCTACCTAAAGCCACAGGCTAGTAAAATTAGACACCACTGAAGCTTAGAAAATGGTAAATGAGCAGTACAAAGCTGAGTAAATTCATGGCCCTGACAGTTCACAGCTCAGAAGTGACGATGTTTAATGCTGCCTTGTTATTTTTTTTAGCCAAGGGAGTGGTACATGATATTTTTTGCATTTTAAACACCTCACTGAAAGGCAGGACAGTAATTCTGTGATTACGGATTGGAAGGGACCTCCAAAGATCACAGAATCACAGAACATTTCGGATTGGAAGGGACCTTGAAAGATCATCCAGTCCAATCCCCCTGCCAGAGCAGGGTCACCTAGACCAAGTCACACAGGAACATATCCAGAGGGATTTTAAACATCTCCAGAGAAGGAGACTCCACAACACCACCAGGCAGCCTGTTCCAGAGCCCTGTCAGAAGTTGTTCCTTCTCATATTGATGTGGAACCTCCTATGTTACAGCTGACACCCATTGCCCCATATCCTATCACTAGATGATATTGAGAAGAGCCTGGTTCCATCCTTCTGAAACCCACCCTTCACATATTTTTATAACAGCAAGGGTCGTCATATAGGACTGAAAATGTTTTTTCTGAGCTGCTTTTTGGCCTTTCAGAGTAAAGTGTGAAGATGGATCTCCTCAGCCCACCTCTAAAGATAATCAAGGTCATGAATTCTGCAGTAGCTGAAATGCAAGGGTTAGTTAAGGCAAGTCTCGAGTAACCTACATGAATTTGGCACACAAAAATCACAAAACACACTGTGGACCAGTGCTGAGCAAGCAATGGCAATCAAGTGATTCATCCTTTGCAGACCTCAACTAGCAGCAGGTTTACAGCAGTCCTGAGAAACTGAAAGAGAAAAGCAGCCATAAGGTGGATCTCTTCAAACACAGCCCACTCGGCTCACACCATTTAGGAAAATTCAGGTGTTTAAAACCATTTTCATTTAGTCAGGTCCTTCTATTCATGATTGGTTTTATTTTTAGATGTACGCATACACACACGCCCCAGGACCTCTGCCGTTTCATCAGCATCTGGTCCAGAAATGACTATTTTGTGTTTCTTCTGAGCAGCACGGCGGTAAAGAAAAGAAAAAAGAAATCCAAACGCAGGGGACCCAGAGTCAGGTCTTCACATGGCTTCGGTACCCTCGCATGTGGAAAAGGCACAACCATGTGCCCATCGAGAGCTCTTATGACTATTCATTCAGACTCATCAGATGTAAGCCAAAAGAGCAATCTGGTGATTTTTATATATAATCATGTAGACTGCTCATGGATCGCGTGGCATATCGATATAGATATGGATATTTAGCAATACAGGGTTTCTTGTGCGCTTGTGGATTCTGGGACCTGGCTTACTACCAAGTTATGTTATCAAGGTTTGTTAATTTTGTGTACTGGCTACCTTCCAGGTACTGCAGTGACAGGCAGAAAATAAGTATTTATAATATTAATTAGCCAAAGGTTAAGGTATCTAACCCGTTCTCTACCTTGCCTGAGTAAGACTGATTTAGCTAGAAAGAAGCCAATAAGCTGCCCTAATAATTAGGAGGAACTGTAAATACAAGAACAAGAAAGCTAAAAGGACAACAAAAGGGAGCTGATTTACATGAGACTTTCATGCTGACTTAATGTGCTCAGCTCCCAGGGAAGTTTCATGGCCAAATTCAGCAGTGACACAAGTGATGGTGTGAGTTAGATACGTGTCAATCACAAAAAGAGTGTCAACCGGGAGAACTGGCAACATACTTTGGTAGCACTTTCGTGGGGTGATTTGATGATGGATGGTTATGTGATCTAAACTGTAATTTATGCACTGTGGCAACTGAAGTGGAGGTTGGCAGCACAGAGAGTAGATGACAAGGGTGAAAAAATAAAACAGGCTTTCACCTTTCGTGACAATATCCCCATCCTCGCAGAAAAGCACCCTGCTTTTTGCAGGGCTGAGCATAACCGCTGCGGAACCACGTAGTGCCAGTTACAAATATTGTGCTGATTTAGTGAATGATCTTCAACACTTCCTTCACCTAATTGATGTCACCTGAATTGTCTCAATTGTGTTTCAAGGAGTGAAGGGGAATCTCCATTCCAAATTTAAAAACGTCACTAAAACACTGCCATTCCCATCCTATTTCACTGACTTCGTGACTAGCATTGTGTGTGACTACCTGCCCTCCGCTTGAGGCTACCTCTTGAGGGCGCATTGAAGACCACGGCAGCACAGACGGCAGCAGTCCTTTTGTTCTTGCGAGGCTCTTGCAGCAAGAGGAGTAACTCTGACACTGCCTTATGCCAACCTGTTCTAGCTGACACAGGAAGAGACGAAGAAGCCAGATCTGTCAGAGTTGAAGAGACAGAGAGCCACCAGTAATTCTCACCGTTAGTGATGCTTTGCAGAGTTGCCAAAATTCTCCAGTAAGGCTGCTTTTTGGGCAGAAAATGAAACTTTTCATGTAAATGGATGTTTTTGTTAAAGGAGCGTCTATTTTGAAGTTTTCACTGAAACACTGTAGGTGTCCAAGGGCTTGAGGTGTCTTGCTCTTTTTTTTTAAATCTCAGGCATAGTATAAATCCGAATCAAAACACTTCTGATGCAGAAGTGCTGCTGTGATACCTGATTCCCAGTCACACACTTCACGACCTTATTCACCTGCACAGACTGACTTCCCCAACAAGACCGGCCCTCAGCAGTGCTGCCATGGCTCCAGACAAAGAGCAGCTACGGGACACTGCATGGTCTGCTCAGAAAGTCAACACCCCAGAACAGATGAAGGACTGAGCTTTAAGACAAGATGCTGGGTTATTTTGTGAGGTTTAAAATTGCATAGTTTATCTTCCCACTGAAAAGTTTTCCTCAGCAAAAGCCCCTCTGTCTTTTTAACCAGCCCTAAGCCTTCAGTTTTGACACTGATTTCCCTGCATTTTGTCTCCTGAGGACCTCACTCATAGGCTGGGGAACCTGAGCAGGCGTTTGGGAACATGAAGAGTTTGTTTTCCACGGACAAGAACAAAAGCAACAGAAACTCCTGTTTTGCACTACGTGTGTTAGCTGCCTGTGATAGGACAGGTGGGCTCAGCTTTTCAGTGCTGTGGGTTTAGTTCCTAGCAAAGGGTGCCTGGGCTATCAGACCAAAGCTTTCTAATGCTGCACTAAATCCATAACAAATAACATTCAAACGTTAATGTTGCTGCTAAATTGAGCCTTAGAATAGCTGCTTCTTAAGTCAGTCTTTTACAACACACATATGTACGAGAAACAGTTTGCTCTCCCTGCCGCGCCTCTAAGTTCCGATAAATTACTTAATGAACACATAGAATGTGTGACTGAGAAATCTGGGTGAAAACAGAGAATCTACTGCTGGGTCTCTTTAGCTTGGAGAAACGGAGACTGAGGGGGGACCCCATTAATGTTGATAAATATGTGAAGGGTGGGTGTCAGGAGGATAGAGCCAGTGTCATCTAATGATAGGACAAGGGACAATGGGTGTGAGCTGGAGCATAGGAGGTTCCACATCAATATGAGGAGGAATTTCTTCACAGTGAGGGTGACAGAGCACTGGAATGGGCTGCCCAGGGGTCTTGTGGAGTCCCCTTCTGTGGAGAAGTTTAAAACCCTCCTGGAGATGTTCCTGTGCAACTTTGTCTTGGTGATCCTGCTGTGTCAGGGGTATTGGACTAGATGATCTTTTGAGGTCCCTCCTAATCCCTAATGTTCTGTGATTCTGTGATAAGATAATAAAGAATATAAATTAATGAAATCAGCGAGGAACAGTCTGACAACATACAGCGATAGAGAGGGTTTAAAACATTTTTAAAACAGCATTTAAAAAATATTTAATAACCATTTTTGGCACTGTGATAACACAAATTTCCTTATACACAATATTGAAGTTAAAATTGTGACTTGGATATGCACATGCACAAAGTGTCTTTCATCTGATGATGGAAGATGCTTGGCATATTTTATGATCTCTTTACAGAGAACTAATTAGCAGCAACATCCAAGGTGAAGGTGGGTGATACTATTAAGTGCCAGCAAGCACTGGTCTTGCAAGACTTCAGGACAGTGAGCAAAGGACTTGTCTATCCTGGCCAACAGTGGGTGAGGGGGACAGCCCAAAAACCAATGCTCCCTGAAACTGCCAGAGCCCAGGTACTCACAGTCATTTTCACTGTCCGACTAGAGGACCTCACTCTTTTCTTTTGGAGCATTTAATATGCAAGATTCCTTCAAACCATCATTCTGAATTTTCATCTTTGACATACGTTCAGCAAATAGAAAAAATTAAAAAGTAATGAGGAGAGCTCCCAACTGCTTTGAGAAGATTCCACATATGTGCTAATTAGCGATTCTGTCTGAAAATATTCCCTGAAAGCTGTATGGGTAGTGCAGCCTGGGATAAATAATGCAAATGCCCCATGGCACTGTCACAAACACCACAATCAGTGCTGTTTGCGATTTCAGTGAGACTCTCCAAGTCCTGCACCTGAGACTAAAATATTAATGAAGTAAAACTGTAGTAAACAAACCTCTAGTCCCACTCCCCCACCCACAGTCAGCACACACATGCTCGCACACCCCACACCCACTGGCTTTCCTGGCACAGGATAAAAAGTGTTTTAGAGAGATGAGAGTTGATTTGTGACTATCTCCTTTGGACATAAAACTACTCCTCCCCGTGTTGCTATGCCAAGCATCTCTTCATCACTGGACCAGCACCTACGCAGGTCTTTGATGTTAGAAGGAGCACTGCTGCACACTGATAGTAACAGCAGCATGTTCTCTGCAGCCTGGACTCGCAGAACAGCATGGACGTAAGGAAAACCAGTGTTTTTCACCCATTTCCCATTCCACTCAGCACAGACGCACAGAACTGCTGTACAGCTGGCAGGAGGTTGCAGGCAAAACCCAGACAAGTAAAGGGGAAGGTCTACTTTGCCTTGAGACCTGACACAGGGAGCAAGCTAGTGGCCTCAGGTGTCTCTAGCTCAGCTCCTCTTGTCCACATCGCCACACAGTTGGTTCAGGCTGCCCACACAGACCACCTGAACTTGTGACAGGTGGCAGCAGGGCATGACAAAGTATGGTCCTCTAGTCACATAAAGGGCAGTAAAGACACACAGACACCATCAGCATGCTCTGCCCCTGGGCAAGCAGGCCAATCTTACGTCTCAGTCGTCCTTTAACGTACAGTTTCATTTCCTACAAAACCCAAACCCATCCTGGAAAGTGGCACCTGTCTCTAGAAACAAATTCCACTGACTTGTCAGTGCAAATTCAAAAGGTGCCTAAGCGGCACTCGCTAGCTAGCTAGCTGCAGGTTGGGCTGCTACTAACTTCTGATGGAGTCTTGAATCTACTTGGATGTTGGAAAATACTGCTCCGTGAAGTGCCTGAGCCACTTCTGAAACAGGAGCTAGGTTTTCAAAGTTTGCAGAGCGGCTTCATGTGGCATCCTCCTGGCCAAAGAGGTGCATCTCTTGAGTCAAACTTTGCTCTCCTACAAATACAGCTTCTCTGCTGACTGCATCACTGTTATTTCAGGTGTGCAGAGAGGGCGAAATGCAGAGCAGATTTCAACCCCTACTAACAATCCATAAACTATTGTCCAAGTTAAGAAACACCCATTACCCTGTCCACTCATATTTTAGTCTAGAGTCTCATAGCGCAAATAATTCCTTCTGAGATTACAGGGAGGCCTTGCACATTCTTGAAGCCTCTTTTAGGAAGTGACAGCCCTGCAGTTTTAGCTCGGTGTTACAATTTCTGGCACAACTCAGTATTAGAAACTACTCTATAAATGTAATTCCATGAACAATATCCAGTAAAGTCAGGGGAAAAAATAACTCTCACTAGTTTGATAAATGAGGGATAACTAGCACCATTAAGGGAGTTTCTAGCTGCACAGAGCTGTTCAGGGATCTATTTGGAAGACGAAGATTTGAGATGGAGCTCTCAGCTATACCAGACTACACCCAGTCAATGAGATCAAAAAGCTCTGATGTGCAAAGGAGCTGTGTCTGTCTACCCATACTCACCCAAAATCCTCCCTCACCTCCTGTCCTTGAGCAGCAACTGTCCCAGCTGGAGTGTGAGGATCCTGGGACATTCATCAGATTTATCATTATTGCATTTCCCTGATTACTGCTCCTTTACTCCATAAATTGGGAAGATTACTCCATAAATCGGGGGATTGTGTCCATCTACCCCAAGAGCATTAGTGCCAGAAGCATTGCCTGTCCCCCAGTACCTATTTTAGGAACACTTGAAATTCCCATCAAAAGAAACCAAAGAGTGGCCTAGACTGGGCCACCACAATGACAAATTTTACAGTGGTTTTTGATGCACTAACGAGGTCTGTGTTCACGGACTGTCATCACCAGCCATCAGCCTTCCACCCTCGTACCCACTTTTCGCTCTCCCTCAAGCACCTCCTAGATGCCCCCCAGCTCAAGCCACGTCTGCAAAATATCCCTGTTGTATAGCTGCCTTCTTAACCTCATTTAAATTCTTCCTTCGAGCTACCTCCACCATGATGCCCCCAAATTACCACCACCTTCTAATGAGCTATGCATCCCCATTTTATTGTTATTGTATTGTCTCAGCCCAGCTGCCTTCCACCCTTCAGCTCCTGCCTGTTATGCAGATCATGAGCTCTCTGGGGTGCCAACTGCTCTCTGTCTTGCAAGTCTTCACAGTTGGCACCGTGAAGAAGCCCTGATCCTGGGTTGGGGTCTCCTGTCACAGGCAACTAGATAAAAGAATAATCTGTTAGCCTGGACTGGAAAGCAAGGAAAACACAAAGCACTTTCCCCTGGCTGCCTGAGGAACGTTCACGTGTCAGGACCGCAGGTCTCTTATGGCGATGGCAATGGTGCTGCCAATTCCCAGACACAAGAGGGAAGGTTTGCTGTGCTGATGTGAGCTCTGCGTATTGCTGCTCGACATCAAGCTGACACAGAGAACCAAACAGCTTGTAGGGAAAGGACTTGCTACAGGAAAAGCAGCTTTCTGTTGGAAAAAGCTCGGGGTGAGCTTTCTTTGCCCAGATTTATTATTAATTACAAATTTGCACTCTTGGTTCCATACACTGAGGTGAAGCCACTACTGCAGGGCTGGCTGTAAAGCAGGCAATTCATATCTACATTCAAAATTCATACAAAGAATATTATATTGTCAGTAGGTGTGTGATCTGCCTTCCACCTGGCTGACAGTCTCAAAAATATTCAGCTGCTCTGCCCTTTTATTTTAGCTTCCTCCTTGGATAATTGAATCCAACTATTAGCATCCAGGTGTTAAAGTATTTGTCCCATAAAGATTTCACTTCTTGCTATAAAAGGGTCAGCTCAGAAGCATTGATCGGTACTGTCAGCACCTCACCTCCCTGTTTTCAACTACCCCAGGGTCTGACCATAACTAAATCTTCAAACAGAACACAACCAATGGCATCTCCTGCTGCACAAAACCAGGACAGGTTCCACTCAGCACACACAGCACAAAGACAGGCAAAATGAATCACTCGCTGATTTAAAACTGTCTATTGTGAGATGAGTTATATCTCTGTGATGTTTGAAAAATAATTCATACTTCATTTGATGTTTCACTGGCACTAACTTGACAGACTATCTATTTAGTACCATAATTTTAATGGACAACATGAAACTTGAGCATCAGCAGCCTCCAAAAAAATGCTCTTGATTTTCTCTCACACCCTACGCTTTCTAAGTGTCCTTTCCCACTTCTGACCAGTGCATAACCATTACACCAGGTATCTCTGCCCTCTTAAGAATAGGAATAATAGACTAATAGAAACCTAGAATAGAGTAGTCCAATAGAAATGGCAGGGGGATTGGAATAGGTGATCTTTCGAGGTCCCTTCCAAGCCCTAATGTTCTGTGATTCTATGAAATGGGATAGGATAGGATAGGATAGGATAGGATAGGATAGGATAGGATAGGATAGGATAGGATAGGATAGGATAGGATAGGACAGAATAAAATAGAGTAAACCTATATATCCAACCCTACAAGAACTGCTGGTTTGCCTTCTATATTAAGATATAAAGACTGTTTAAAAACACCCCATTATCCTGAACCCATCCCAGTAATCTAGCTGCATTTCTCAGGAAAATAATGGTTAAACAAGTAATTCATTCAGCTTTGCAAAAGATGATGAAGGGAGTAGAACACCTCCTTTATGAGGAAAAGCTAAGGAAGCTGGGTCTCTTTAGCTTGGAGAAACGAAGACTGAGGGTTGACCCCATTAATGTTGATAAATATGTGAAGGGTGGGGTCAGGAAGATGGAGCCAGGACCTTTTCAATGTCATCTAGTGATAGGACAAGGGACAAAGGGTGTAAACTGGAACATAGGAGGTTCCACATCAATATGAGGAGGAATTTCTTCACAGGGAGGGTGACAGAGCACTGGAATGGGCTGCCCAGGGGTGTTGTGGAGCCTTCTTCTATGGAAAAGTTTAAAACCCTCCTGGAGATGTTCTTGTGTGACTTTGTCCTGCTGCTGTGGAAGGACTAGATGATATTTCAAGGTCCTTTCAATCCCTAATGTTCTGTGGTTCTGAGAAAAGAGAAAAACCCCATTGCCTACAAGGGAAAAAAAAAGAAATAAATTGGGCAATTCCAAAAAATATAAGGAAAATGGAAGAGGTTCAGACTCCATCATGTCAAGAACCCCTGTGCTAATAGCACTGAGATCCTGCACAACTGATATCTATTTTGCCCCAACTGTAAGCATGAAAGCCTTCTCTGGCAGGACCATATCAAAAGCAGTAACAGATTCCCCATAGAACCTTTACAACATTTTCTACCCATTTCTAACCATGACGTGGTCATTAAATTGTTTATTTTATAAACAAATTTATTAGGTTTATTCAAGCCTTTGTTATTGTTATAAGCCATGAACTGTGCCCATACTGGTTCCTTAGTCTCTAATTTGTGTGGTAGCATGAATAATGGCTTCTGTGGACTTCTGCACTCTTTTTCTATTCAGAAGGACCCACTGGTTACGTTACAGCATTTCCAGTCTGTAAGAGTCTTGCTTGAATGAAATTTAATTTCATTATTCCTCACAATGCTTTAAATATGTGCCCTGGCTCCACTTCTTTGGTTCTTACCTCGTTACTGCTACTTCAGTGATTATTGGACCTTTCAAACTGATGAGTGCCACACAGAAATTTCAGCATTCTTTCCCTGTTTCAATTTAAATTTTCAATTTCTGGTTTTTCAATTACACTTAAAGGAAAGGGAAATTAATCACTCACAGATTTAAAACCGAACAAATACTTGGGACACGTCTGCACACCATGTTCATTTTGCTCTGGCTTCACACACCTGCATCCTGCAGATAATACAGACTTCAGTCCCTCCTGGTTTGGGTGAATCCTCACGAGTGCTCACCAGACCAGTTTTGTACCCCAAACTTTGCAGAGGCTCTGCACTCTTCTATCCTCCATTTGCCCAGAACTCTCTCCAGTTTGCATCTCTTTACATTCATAGAATCCTAAAACACTTTGGGCTGGAAGGGACCTTAAGGATCATCCAGCCTCTGTTTCCCCTGCCACATCAGAGGCATCGTCCACTAGATAAGGTGGTCTGAAAATTAGCTGAAATTAGTCCAAAATTCAGAAGGAACAAATTGTGTTGCAGAATGTGGGACCCCAGCTGAGGAGACGGTTATGTCAAAAGCAGGAGTAAGGTGCTGCTCTGGCTCTCTACATCATCTACTTATCAACTTGACAGTGATGTTTTTCATGAGTGATGATCTCTCACGTAACCTCGCAGACCAACCTTGTGTCCCCACTGCAGCAGAGGGAAGCCAGAAACCAACAGGTTTATTGCCTAGAGAGGTGGCAGGGCTGCTTTCAGCGCTTCCAGCAACTCAGCTGGTGGAAAGGAGCCCTGTAAGGGCTCTGTCCTTCATTCTGCAACATCCTTATGCCCAGGACGATCCTGTTTGACAGACTCCATCCTCTTGCTCAGCCCTCCTGCTCCCTGCCAACCTCTGCAAAGGGAATGAGCAAAGGAATAGGTCAGGGAGCACCAGAGGAACAATGAGCTCCCGGGGGGAGTGCCCAGAGTTTGTGGTCAGCCCTCGGCTGGGTAGAAAAAAAAAACAGAGGCAGAGACTATTTCTCAGAGCTGCAATTACTCATGGGAGGTGCTGAAATGAGATGATGAATGTTAATGCTCAGACTGGCTGGGAAACAGCAAAATCTGAGTAAATGTGGGTCAATTAAAGGGGGAAGTCACCCTTTGGGGTCTGTGGCATGGGAGGCGGGGAAGAAGAAAGGGAGCTGAACTTTCAAAGTGGGAGGTTGAGCTGTGGCCTGTATTTTTTTTCTCTACCCACACTGCAGTGCTTATTTGCTGCTGGGGCTTATTAATTTTTCACTTATGCCACGCTAAAAATAGTTAATTATTGAAAATGCATATCTGTCTGATGGCGAAAGGCTGTCTCTTCCAAACAGGTGACTGGTTCAGATAACCCCAGAAGGCACTTCTGGATCTCTAGACCCTTGATCAAAATTTCCTTTTTAATTTTAAAAGAACAGAGATGATTTAAACTGAAAATAATGGTGAGTCTAGTGAAAGCTTCCCTCGAGAGCTTTTGTAATATCTTCAGGTTCTCTCTTNCCTTTCCCTTTCCCTTTCCCTTTCCCTTTCCCTTTCCCTTTCCCTTTCCCTTCCTTCCTTCCTTTCTCCCTCCCTCCCTTTCTTTCTTTCTCCCTTTCTTCCTTTCTCCCTTTCTTTCTCTCTGTCTTCCTTTATCCCTTTCTCCCTGTCTTCCTTTCTTCTCTTCTCTTTTTTTCCCCCCAGACAAATATTTGGAGTACACACATCATACCAGTCCTTTGATTTCTTAAAAATAATCAGATGTAGAGATTACGCTGTAACAATAGACTGGATGTGTTTGGATAACTGTACTCACAGCACTGGTGACAGTTCAGGGGCTGGAATGTCCAGACTAAATACACAGCAGAAGGATCAGTTCTTTAACATTTCAATTAGACAGGAACATGAAACAACAGGCTAGTGGCTTCAGCTTCTTGAAATTAAACAGTTTGACACTGCACAGAACACACATCAAAACTCATTATGCCTTCATAGTTTAAATATCCTCCTGCTGAAGTAGGAGTCATTCTTCAAACACAAGATTCATCTAATAAATGTAGTCGGCCTTAACTGGAGGAAAGGGTTGCCATTTGTATGGCAAAATAGAGATAAGAATCTCTCTAGGAGAATCAGTTCCCCAAGGACCCTGGTGTGCTGGGGTAGGGCAATCTGTAGGATGAGTAGAAGGGGAGCACACCCCACACAGGTAGTTGTCCTAACCCCTATTCCATATCACTGTCATCCCTGTGGTACGTACTGGCTCTGCTACAGGATGGGCACGGCCACATCTGGCCACATGTGGGCAGAGAGTGCCTTGGTGCAAGGAGCAGGGTATGCTCAAACCTGTCCAGCCTGCTCCAGTCCTCTTCTCCTGTCCCCTTGCCCACCCTCAATGTGCATGATTTGACCCTCTGTGCAAAGGAATCCCTCACGCATCCACAGTTACAGGGTTTTCAGCGCACACCTCCTTACCTGCCTCTCCAGCTTTGACCACAGCATAGCATCACTGCCCCAACAAGAGAAAAGGCTAAACTGGTTGTCTGAGGAATCACAGGGAAAGCTCCTGTTATGTCCAAGTCCCCAATCTGACTGTCTGTGTCACTAATTGTGCGCCCAGTGTGTGCGCCTGGGCGGTAATTGCCAGTGCAGCTCCTGCGCTGCGTCAGCTCAGCTCCACATACTCCTCTGACATGTTTGCAGTCACAAGTGAAACATTATAGCTCCCTGAGAAAATGTTTCTGCTCTAAGCTACACAAACAAACAGAGATGGTCCAAAGTTCGCTTCCATGTTGGTAACAGGATCATGGAGCTTGCAGGAGGAACAGTGACGGAAAGAGAATACACCTTTGCCTTTAAAGCAGCGTGCCTGGGAATTGCCCCGTTATCTCAGGAGGATATCTTATTAATTACTGTGGTTTGTATTTTATGAGCCCTGCTCATGGATCCCCAGTCTTCATCCCTAAGAGTGTCCAATCTCATCATAAACCAGGGGATGGCAGATAACTATAGAAAGAAAGGAACATAAATATGAGAAGGAACTTCTTCACAGTGANCTCTTCTCTCTCTTCTCTTTTCTCTCTTTCAATCTTTCTCGCTCTTTCTCTCTTTCTTTCTCTCTCTGTTTCTGTCTCCCTTTCCCCTTCCTTTTCCCTTTCCCTTTCCCTTTCCCTTTCCCCTTCCTTTTCCCTTTCCCTTTCCCTTTCCCTTTCCCTTTCCCTTTCCCTTTCCCCTTCCTTTTCCCTTTCCCTTTCCCTTTCCCTTTCCCTTTCC